>CAUYRH010049807.1:0-12578 GCA_963574655.1 Perodicticus potto
GCCCCGGCCGAATTGCATCAAAAATCAGCTGGGCGTTGTGGCGGGCGCCTGTAATCCCAGCTACCTGGGAGGCTGAGGCAGGAGAATCCCTCAAGCCTAAGGGGTGGAGGTTGCTGTGAGCTGTGACTCCACCGCACTCCACAGAGGGCGAGAGAGTGAGACTCTGTCTCTACAAAAAAAAAAAAAAAAAACAAATTATAATGAGAGAATGAAAGTCTAAAATTTGTGCAATTAATCAAAGTTAAGTTGTTATCAGTTTAAAATAGTGTATTATTTGGTATAAAATATTTTACAAAAGCATTATGGTAACCTTAAAGCAAAAATTCTTAGGAGATACACAGAAGATAAAAAAAGGATCCAAAGCATAGGACTACAAAAAATCATCAAACTACAAAGGAAAACAGCAAGAGAAAAAGAGAGGAACAAATAATCTACAAATTAAACAGAAAACACTGAACGAAATGGCAATAGTAAATCATTATCTATTAATAATTACTTTGAATGCAAATGGATTAAATTGTCTAATAAAAGGACAGAGAGTGGTTGAATGAAAAAAGCACAAGACTTAACCACATGCTGCCTAGAAGATACGCATTTCACCTTTAAAAACACACAGAGACTGAAGATGAAGGAATGGAGAAAGATATTCCAATTACATGGAAGGGAGTAGAGGTACCTATACTTACGCCAGACAATAATACATTTACTACATTACTACATTAATACAATAATACATTTTAAATTAAAAACTGTAAAAAGAGACAAAGTCATTACATAATGATAAATGGGTCAATTCATCAAAAAGTTGTAACAATATGAAATACATTGAGATATCTAGTAGGTAGGAAACATTGGATTTAAACTGGTCCATGTTAGGTCCATGTTAGAGTAAATGGACCTAACATATTTATAGAACATTCCATCCAACAGCAACAGAATATACATTCTTCTCAAATGCATTCAGAACATTCTACAGGAAAAATCATTCTACAGGAAAGATCAAGTTTTTAACAAATTTAAAAAGACCGAAATCATATTAAGTACCTTTTATAACCACAGTTAGCAATCAATAACAGGAAAAATCTTGAAAAACTCATAAATTTGTGAAAATTAAATAGCATGCTCTTGAGAAACTAATTGGTCAGAGAAAAAACTAAAAGGAAAGTTTTAAAAATATCTTAAACAAAAATGAAAACATAGCATACTAAAACTTATAGGATACAGCAAAAGTAGTTTTGAGATGGAAGTTTATAGTGCTAAATGCCTAAATCAAAAAAGAAGATCTCAAACAAAATAACCTAATGTTACATAAAAAGAAGAACAAAGTAAGCCCAAACTTAAAAGAAAGAAGAAAATAACTAACATTAGAGTAGAAGTAAACAAAATAGAGACTAGAAAAACAATAGAAAGAATCAACAAAAGAAAAATTTGACTTTTGGAAAAGATAAACAAAATCTACAGACTTTTAGTTAAACTAACAAAAAAAGGGAAGACTCAAATAAGCAAAATCAGAAATAAAAGAAAAGACATTATAACTGATACAACAGAAATTCAGTGAATCATAAAAGATGATATGAAAACTATACACCAACCAACTGGATAACTTAAAAGAAATAGAAAGATTCCTAGAAACATACAATCTACCAAGACTGAATTAGTAAGAAATAGAAAATAGGAGCAGAAAAATAATATGTAAAAAAGATAAAGTAGTAATGAGAAGTCTCCTATCAATAAAAAGCCCAGGACTTAATGGCTTCACAGCTGAATCCTACCAAACACCTCAAGAAGAAATAATACTAGCCCTTCATAATGTCTTTCAAACAGCTGAAGAACAGCAAATACTCAAATTCCTTTCCTGAGGCCAGCATTACTCAGAAAGAAATCCAGGCAAGGCAAGTACAAGAAAAGAAAATATAAGTCAATATCTCAGATGAACACAATGCAAAAATCCTCAACAAAATACTAGGCAAACTGAATTCAATGGGAAATTAAAAAGAGCATTTGCCATGATCAAGTGGCATATATCACAAGGATACAAGGATAGTTCAACATACTTAAATCAATAAATGTGATACACCATGTTAACATAATGAAGTACAAAAACCAAATGATCTCAATAAATGCTTAAAAAACAAGGGCACTGACAAAAAAATTCAACATCTACTCATGATAAAAATTCTCCAAAAAATAGGTATAGAAGGAATGTACCTTAACACAATACAAGCCATTTAGTAAGCCCATTTCTAACCTCATAGTGAATAGTAAAAAGTTGGAAGTTTTTCCTCTAAGAAGAGAAACAAGACAAAATAACCATTCTTGCCGCTTCTATTTTCAACTATATAATAGTGGAAGTCCTAGCTGGCGCATATAGAAAAAAAAAAGAAAGTGAAAGAAAGAGAAAGGAAGGAGGGAGGGAAGCAAGAAGGGAAGAAAGGAAGGAAGGAAGGAAGGAAGGGGCATCCACATAGGAAAGGAAGAAGTAAAATTGTGTCTGCTTGCTGATGACAGATCTTATACATAATAAATCCTAAAGATTATACCAAAAAGCTGCTAGAACTGATAAAGAAATTCAGTAAAGTTGCAGGTTACAAAATCAGTAGCATTTCTATAAACCCAAAGAGAAGTTTTTAAAAATTTCATTTACAATAGCATCAAAAGCATAAAATAATTAGGAATAAATTTACCAAGGAGGTGAAAGATTTGTACACTGAAAACAATAATATAAAACAGGGGGGGCACAGTAGTTCATGATGTAATCCTAGTACCTTGAGGATTGCTGAGGCAATCCTAGTACCTTGAGGAAGATGAGGCAGGAGGATTGCTTGAGATCAGGAGTTCAAGACCAGCCTAAGCAACATAGCAAGACCCCATCTTACAAAAAATAAAACATAATTAAGTGGGCATGGTGGCATGTGCCTACAGTTCTAGCTATTCAAGAGGCTGAAGAAGGAGGATCTCTTGAGCCCAGGGGTTCGAGGCTACAGTGAACTAAGATCATGCCATTGCACTCCAGCCTGAGTAACAGAGCAAGACATTGTCTCAGAAAAAGACAAACACAGCATAAAAGTGAAAGACATATAGATCAATGGAACAGTATAGAAAGCCCAGTAAGAGCACAAGTATTGATTTTATGGTCAATTCATTTTTGACAAAGGTGCCAAGAACACACAATAGGGAAAGCATAGTCTCTTTAATAAATGGTTTTGGGGAAAATGGAATAAGAAATGGGCGAAAAATGTGAACAGTCATTTCTCAAGGAAGATGTATGAATGGCCAATAAATATATGAAAAAGCTCTCAACTTCTTTAATCATCTGAGAAATGCAAATTAAAATATTACTTCACCACTGTTAAAACGGATAATAGCAAAAAGAGAATGATAACAAGTGTTTGTGAGGAGGTGGAGAAAAAGGAACCCTTATATATTGTTGATAGGAATGTAGATTAGAACAGGTTGAGCATCTCTAATGTCAAAATCTGTAATCTAAAATGCTCCAATCCCAAAACTTTGTTGAGTGCCAAATGATGCCAGAAGTGGAAAATTCCAAACTTGGCCTCATGTGATGAGTCAGTCAAAACACAGTCAAAACTGTGTCATGTTCAAAATTATTTGAAATATTATGTAAAATTACTTTCAGGCTAAGTGTATAAAATATGTGTGTATAAAATATTATTTATATGAAATATAAATAAATTTCATGTTTAGACTTGGCTCCGACCCCCAAGATACCTCATTGTGTATATGCAAATATTCTAAAAATGCAAAAAATCAGAAATCTGAAACACCTCTGGTCCCATGCATTTTTGGATAATTGATATTCAGCTTGTACAGCCATTTTGGAAAATAGTATGGCAGTTCCTCAAAAAAAGTAAAAATAGAATTACCATCTGATGCAGCAATCCTACTTCTGAGTATATATCCAAAGGAATTGAAATCTGTATTTCATGATAATCTGCACTCCCATGTTCATTTCAGCAATATTTAGCAATATTCAGCCTAATAGCCAAGATATGGAAGCAACCTAAGAGTTCATCAACAGATGAATGGATAAAGAAAATGTGATGTGTATATGCAATGGAATACTATGCAGCCTTAAAATAAAATTTGTCATTTGTGACATGGATGGAGCTGGAGGACATGCTAAGTGAAATAAATCAGGTACAGAAAGAAAAACACCATATGATCTCACTTATATGTGGAATCTAAAAAAATCAATCGCAAAATCACGTATAGTAGAAAGATGAGTCTAGGAAGTCTAGGGGTGGGGGAAGGGAAGATGTTGAGCAAAGATGTTACAATCTCAGCTGGACTGGAGAAATAAATTCTAGTGATTTATTTCACTGTCTAGTGATCACAGCTAATAAAAATATATGTTTCAAAATTGCTAAAAAATAGATTTTCAACATTTTCGTTATAAAAAATGATGAGCTGATGAGGTGATATAGTATTAATTAGCTGGATTGACTCTTTTTGCAATATACAGTTAGAAAAAAAATCACATTGTACCTTATAAATATATACAATTATGGGTGGCACCTGTGGCTCAGTGAGTAGGGTGCCAGCCCCATATACATAGGGTGGCGGGTTTGAACCCGGCCCTGGCCAAACTGCAACAAAAAAAATAGCTGGGTGTTGTGGTAGACTCCTGTAGTGTCAGCTACTCAGGAGGCTGAGGCAAGAGAATTGCCTAAGCCCAAGAGCTGGAGGTTGCTGTGAGCTGTAATGCCATGGCACTCTACCAAGGGCAATAAAGTGAGACTCTGTCTCTCTAAAAAAAAATTATATATATATATGCATATATATACACACACAATTATTTGTTGATTAAATATAAATAAATAATAAGCTAAAAAATTAATGAACAAATAGAGAAAAACTCCCATATAGAATAGTACAGAGCAGCAAAAAGGAAAAAAAAGAGAGCTGTAACTAATGAAATTACATAGAGTAATATTACAAAACTACTAAGTTTAGAAACATTAAAATGATAACATTTTTATAACTGCACATACATAGTACAGCTATGCAAAAAGCAAGGGAATAATAAATGCAAAGTTTAGGATAATCATTACCTTTTCTTAGGGAGAGGAGAGGAGGCAGTAGATGGAATCAGGCAGCAATATACATACTTCAACTTTATTGAGTCAACATTGTACCATTTCAGAGAGAATGCAAAAATCGTGCAATTATATAGTTTCTTTAAACCCCATTTCCTCCCTATGCTTTATGCTATGGTTGTTACATGTATTATATATGCTTTAAGTCATCATATAAATTTTAAAGAAATTAATAAGAAAAATAGTCCTTCCTCTGGTATCTCCATTCTGCTAAATTTATCAAATAAATTTTCAATTTCAGATAACTGTATTTGCAGTTCTGGAATATGCATTTGAGTTATATATATAATTTTTTTTTTTTGAGACAGAGTCTCATGTTGTTGCCCTGGGTAGAGTGCAGTGATCTCATAGCTCACAGCAACCTCAAACTCTTGAGCTCAAGGGATTATTTTTGCCTCAGCCTTCCAAATAACTGGGACTTCAGGCACCCATCACAATGCCTGGCTAGTTTTACTATTTTTAGTAGAGACGGGGTCTCACTCTTGCCCAGGCTGGTCACAAACTCCTGAGCTCAGACAATCCACCCACTTGGGCCTCCCAGAGTGTGAGAATTAGAGAAGTGAGGCACTGTGCCCCACCAAGATTTTTATATTTTCTATTTTTCTGCTTATGTTTATCAGAAAAAAATGCAAATAAATTCTGAAAAATGAAATGTTATAGAATCATGGGTGATTTTTTATTTTAAAAATTTATACTGTATTTTAAAATTAAGTTATTGTATTTTTAACAAATTGATCCTATGACAACAAATATTAAAAATTTTGTACATATAATCTTGTCCAAGTTTCTAAGCTTACTTCAACAAAAAGTGACATATTTTTGAAGCATAAAAGAAGGAATTTTAGCAATTTTCAAAGATCTTCTCCTAAAATATTTTTGAGGATCCTTGGTTGCTTACACTTACTCATTAGTTGGTAAGTTCACTTCCTTCTTTACCCAATGCCTCTTGCTATGTATTGGAAAGCCCTCTGACTTTCAAGTTTTCATTATGAAAATTTTCAAAGACACAGATCAATTGAAAGACTCCAATGAGAAGGACCAATATACTCTCCACAGAGATTAATCAAGTTCAAATATCTGTTTAATAATTGTTAAATTGTTTAAAAGTTTGCCACATTTGTTTACTCTGTGTGTCCACATACATAGTAATAAGTTTGCTGAACTACTTACAAGTTGCAACTAACCGTCATTACTCTTCACTCCTAAATGTTAAAACCTTACCTTGAATGCTGTGAAAATAAGGATATTCTTCTGCATAACCACAGTAACAGTATGAAATATAAAAAAATTAACAATTTGAGGATTTTATCTAATATTCAGTATAAAAGTTTTTCCAATTATCCCAAGAATGTCTTTCAAAACTATCTTTTCCAAATCTGGATTCAATCAAAGTTGTCTTCAAGCTTTCTTTAAATTTAGAACAGTTGCTCTCAGTTTTTTTAATGACCTTAAGTTTTAAAATATTAGCTTTTCTGTATTTATGTTATCATATCCTCAAGGTATTGATTAACATTTTGCCTATGTCCCTAAATTTCTGTAAACTTGAAGTTAGTTCTAGATATTACTTGTTTAGATTTAAGTTAAACATTTTTTTTTGTTTGTTTGTTTGCAGTTTTGGGCCAGGGCCAGATTTAAACCCACCACCTCTGGTATACGGGGCAGGCACCCTACCCCTTGAGCCACAGGCACCACCCCTAGGTTAAACAATATTTTTTTTTTAGGTTAAACAATTTTGATGACAATAAATAATAGGTAACACTGCATACTTCATACTGTATCACTACCAAAAGTACATAATGTTAAATTATTCCTAATCAGTTATGCAAAATTCAAGCTTTTGGTTAAAATGGTGACTGCCACATCTCTATTGTAGAGTAGGAGTTCCTCCTTTGCAATAATCTATGTACTGTTACCATGGCACCAGGCAAATATCTTGCTCCTCGATAACCTTTTACCTACGGTTTTAGTGACACTGTTAAGTCATGCTTGAATTAATTATTCATTATAAAGAGTTACAAAAACGATAAATTTGTCATACTATCATTCCTGCTACATTCATTAACTGGTCTTTTGTTTAAAAAAAATTGCCTTTCCTTCTCATGCTACCTCTTTTTTTCTTTTTTTCAAGATACAAAGGACTCATTTTTTTTTCTTTATTCAGAGTGTTGTTAATATTTTTTGTGTTCAAATTATCCTGAAATTGGCCAATAGGAGTCCCTGCAAACTGCCTCTTTTGTCTTTTGATATAACCCCATTAGGCCTTTGAGGGCATCTTTTCTGTATGTCACAATAATTATTACTAGAAATCCTTCAGATTTGTTTATACTTGTTCACCAATCAATTAGTTCTTTACTCTGAGTTCAGGGCAACCACAAAATTAGCTGCTATACAGTGAGAAGGACTCCTGTAAAGGAGAAAGCAAATGTTTGGCTAGCCCCTAAAAGACACATGCGTATAGTAAACCGTAAGCCATCCAGGTAAGGATAAAAGAACTAAACTGAAATTTGTGCCTCCAACTAATACACTTTGCAGTCTATCTTAAAACATTACAGAAATCTAATAAACCAAGCTTAACTTGATGCAGCCATTTCACAAATTCAAAACGTCATGCTATACATGAGAAATATATTTTATTTGTAAATTAAAATAAATAAATATACAAATAAATAAAATTAATTAACAAAAGACCCTGCTCTTAGTCTTTTAGGTTATATCACTAACTTTCTGGAAAATAATTTTTTAAAAACATATGCAATTATAAATCAACTCTTTTTCTGAAAGCAAGAGACTTTGTTTCCTAACCACATGAGTTTGAAGGGCAATAATAACCAAAAAAAGTTCATCAGATATAATAAATCACAACAACCAACTGGACAACTCACTAGACAACATGGCATACCAAGATGAAAAAAATAATTGTGATGCATACCTGAATTACTTCATAAAGATGTATCTGAACACCCCCTAATGAGACAGGTGATTTATGTATATTGTCATAATGCATTAGTTCCACGTAAATATTATTCCGCTCATCATCGTGACGTCTTGGAACCTTAATATTGAAATATGAAAAGAAGCATTAAATTTTCAGTCTGAATTCCACATATAATTTCTGAATAAATACATTATAAACTATATTGTTTGCATACCTAATGATTCATTTTTGTATGTCATTAGCTTTATAACTTTTCAACTTCACTGTCATATATACCTTAATATCAATAAAAATCAACATCTTGTTTATATTTAATGTCAATTACAGTCTTTTTGGAACATCCATTGACTAGCTTCTCTTTTTAACTTTACATAAAAGTTCATTCTCAACACTCTAATGAAACTACATTACCAAAGGGCAATAATAACCAAAAAAAGTTCATCAGGTAATCCAATATCCAATATTAAATCCAAGTAATCCAGTTAAACAAGTGCAGGTCATCCAAATATCCAATATTAAAGGATATCTAATATCCTCTTCTCACTTTTTGGTAAACTGTATACCATTGCCTAAATTTGAAACTCTCTCCCTACCCTGAGCTCTGTAGCATAATACCATTAAACTTTAAAATTTATACACTCTTTTGCTAATTAGAAAAAATCTCATGCTTTCCTAGTGCCAAGATTCTAGATTGGGCACTTCCCAATCAAGTGGCCTGAACCTACAGTTTTTAAGGTCTTGAAAGACACAGAAGATAGAAGACATAGGACATTTAAGAGAGGATCCTTGCTCAACACTCTCCCCATAGAGCTGAGAACCCAAAGGACTATGGCTTCAGTGAACAGAGAAATCTTTCTCCCATCCTATATAACAGGCTGCTAAAAACGTTACTCTGCTAGGCAGAATTTAGAGAGCAGGTGGTGGGTAAATAAGCTGTAAACAAAAACCTGTTCAGTGAAATCACAGCCTACATTAACATCCACTGGAGAATATGAAAACTTTCAAGCCAGACATTTAAAATGATTTATGTAGTAAACTTTACATACATTTTACTATAACATAAACAAAAAAACAAGCAGGATGACTAAAATTTAAAAAAAACAAAAAAAAAAACTGTCAAGTAGAGTTCAGTTTAAAGTGTTCCCAAACTGGTCTCAGGTGCCTTAGAGGCAAATGTCTTCCTTAGAACTGCTATTTTCATCCTAGACCTCAAAGAAGTCCCACAGATAAATTTCCAGAGAAAATGATAACAGTCAAAATTAACTAAGCCAGCAAGGAAACAAAGCACCAAGAATGAGAGTCAGCAGAAATAAACCCAGAAATCTTCAAATACTGAAATTTTAAAAGGCTATGCTTACCGTGTGTGTCTCAAAAAAAAAGATAAAAATATATTCCTGGAACAGGAAACTATAAAAAATGATTTAGCAAAGCTGAACAAAGAACCAAATAGAACTTGTAGAAATGAAAACTAAAATAACTGAATAAAAATACTCTATAGACTCAACCACAGATTAGATGCAGTTTAAGAGAATTAATTAACTACAGTAAAGATCACAGGAATTATTTATAATGCAAGGCAAAGAGACAAAGCAACAGAAAAAAAAAATCTTTTTTTAAAGTTAAAAGACATTAGGACAGAGGAGGTCAAAGTCTCCCACTTCACAGATGACATGATCTTATACCTGGAAAACCCAGGGACACAACTACAAAGCTCTTAGGTGTGATCAAGGAATATAGCAGTGTCTCAGGTTACAAAATCAATACCCACAAATCAGTAGCCTTCATATATGCCAATAATTGTCAAGCCAAGAACAAAACCAAAGACTCTATTCCTTTTACAATAGCACCAAAGAAGATGAAATACCCAGGAATATATCTAACAAAACACAAGAAAGATCTCTATAAAGAGAACTATGAAACTTTGAGAAAGGAAATAGCAGAAGATGTCAATGAATGGAAAAACATAGCATGCTCATGACTGGGAAGAATCAACATCATTAAAATGTCCATACTACCCCAAGCAATCTATAGATTTAATGCAATCCCCATCAAAGAACCAATGTCATACTTTAAAGATCTTGAAAAAATAGTACGTTGATTCACATGGAACCAGAAAAAATCCTGAATAGCAAATACAGTTCTTAGAAATGAAAACAACTCTAGAGGCATCATGTTGCCAAACTTCAGGTTATATTACAAGGCTATAGTGACCAACACAGCATGGTACTGGCAAAAAAATAAGAGACACAGATCTATGGAAAAGGATAGAGAATCTAGAGATGAACCCAGACACATATTGTCATTTAATATTTGATAAGCCTAACAAAAACATGCAATGGGGAAAAGAATCCTTATTTGACAAATGGTGCTGGGAGAACTGGTTAACCACAAGCAGAAAACTGAAACTGGACTCACACCTCTCACCTTTGACAAAAATTGATACTTGTTGGATAAAAGATTTAAATTTAAGACACGAAACAGACACTTTGTGTGAGGGTTGAGTGGGAGACACCCATCAGGCGCCCACTTCAAGGTGTGGGTTTAGGTCTCCTTCCGTGGCTTTCCTGCAGCAGGTGCTGCTGATTTTTTTGTCCCCCAGTAGGGCTATGATTGCAGGTGTGTGGGGGACAGGGGAGAGAAGCCCTTCCCTCACCAGTCCCCTTCAGTCTTGTCTCCTGCCTGGGGAGGGAGACCCTGGGAGAGGCATTGGGGGATGGAAGGGTGCTTTGTGGCTGAATGCAGTGGTGCTGGGTGTGTCCGCGTAGGGCCCTCTCCGGGTGCCCTCACTCGAGGGCCATTTCTGGGTATCAGAGTTGGTCTTTCAGGGTGTTTGGAGATGGGATTCTTGGGTCACGTAGACAAGCCTTGAAAGTGGGAGCCGTTTCATTTTTGCTCTGCATGGAGACAAGGGGGAGGAGCCAAGATGGCGGTCTGTAGACAGCTTTCCACAGAGGCTCCCGTCCAGAAGAAGAGTTAAAGGACAGAAATTTAGCAAGAAAGCCAAGGTTCAGATCTGAGCCAAAAGAGAAGGTCAAAGAACGCACATGCTCTACCCTGCTAGAGCAACCTGAGACCCCAAGGATACAAACAAAAGGTACAGAACACATCGCCAAGCAGATGGAAGTCCCCTCCCCCATGAGAACGGCTCTCAGTATACTCCATATCTCCATACAAACAAGGGAGCAGAGTTCTAATGTCCTCCCACTCTACCCCATGGGAGAGACCCTCTAAAAAGTGGACCTCCTTTCTCTACTAGGGTGCCATGGCACTCTCCTACAAGGCATAAAACTGTATAAAACTGTATATATTCTCTACTTGCAAGTTTGAACTCCCACACTCCCCTCCACTCTCACCCTGAGGTCTGGAAGTTTGTCCCCAGTGGAGTCCAGATTCTTGGACATTTTCTTGAGGGTTGTGGATGGGGCGTGGATGTTGCTGATCTGTGCAAATTTTACAGCTCAGGAGTGGTGAGAGTAAAGTGAGCAGAGAGTCGGCTGAGCTGGAGAGATGGTCCCCTGAGGCACGGAGTGGCAGCCATATCAGCAGTAAACAATGGCAGTGGGGCGTGCACCCCTGGGGATGTTTTGATGAGACACTCCCAGTCTCTCGGGGCGGCCAGGGGAAGCCGGGCGGCTTCTCTGGTGGCAGCCACCAGCAAAGCAGACCTGCAGCAGAGGCACAGGACTCGGGAGTGAAGGGTATGCCTGAGGCAGTACCATCTGGGGTGGAGCGCGGGGATTAGAATACACACACTGAGAAAGCCCAGCGGAGGCTGCTTTACTCTGCTTCAGACACACCTGGCCTTCAGGTGATGAAAGCTGAGACAAAGGGCTGGAACTCACAGATTTAGTCAGACCTATTTGCAGCCCACCGTCTGATCAGTGGAAAATAGCCATGACAGAAACAAATTCTGCAAACTTGTTCTGTTCTATCAGCAACATCAATCAGGGACAGGGTTGGAACTGAGTGAATCAACCCAGCCCCTACCTAGTACCCAGGTTGTCAGGCCTCATCTCCCCCTGCCAAACAGTGACAGAGACTGGCAGACTGACTGAGGAGCCACAGACCCACTCTGTGACCCAGGCAGGCACAAACCTCTGGAGCATCTGCTCATTGGAGGAACTGGATCACAGCTCTGCAGGGTTAACAGAGACTGGGTGTGACAGAGGGGCAAGGTGAGGAACGAGGCATCAATCACTCCAGACTAATTTACTTGCTGGGGGTGCCCTCCTGAGGTCACAGAGCACCGGAGCGAGTTATACTAGAGATGCCAGCAGACTCCTGCTATCTAGTTGCCAGAGACTTTTCAACTTTTTAATTTGATGTTGGTCCTGGCTGGGACAATTGATTGGGACCTCTTCAACTGGGCCAATCACCCGACAACTCTCCAAAGTGGTACCCTGGGTGTGTGGTAGTGGGAAGGTTTGATTTTCCTTTTCTAATTGTTGTCTGTGGGGGGGGGGGGGCGTGGTGACCTAACTGCTGGTATTTCTCCACAGCTCAGACTCCAACACAAGTAACTGATT
>CAUYRH010049813.1:0-25993 GCA_963574655.1 Perodicticus potto
CTCTGTACCTTTTTGTTTGTGTCCTTGGGGTCTCGAGTCTCCCCAGCAGTGCTGATGTGTGCTCTTCGACATTTTCTTTTGGCTCAGATCCAAACCATCGGCTTTCTTGCTGAGTTTCTGTCCTTTAACGCTCCTTTTGGACGGGAACCTCTGCAGAAAGCTGGCTACAGATCGCCATCTTGGCTCCTCCCCCCCACCGTTCTGCTTTCTCTATGAATTTGATTATGCTCAGTACCTCATGTAATTGGAGTCACACAGCATTGTCTTTTGGTGACTGGCTTATTCAGTACCATGTCCTCAAGGTTCGTCTGTGTTGTAGCTTGTGTCAGAATTTTGTTCTTTTTAAAAGCTGAGTGGTATTCTATTGTATGTATATAGTACACTTTGTTTACCCACTCATCTGGTAATAAACATTTGGGTTTCTCCCACCTTTTCGCTATCGTGAATGCTGCTGCTATTAATATGAGTGTATACCCAAAAGTAGAATTGCTAAATCAAATAGTAATTCTATTTTTAGGTTTCTGAGAGACCATGATACTGCTTCTCATAGTGACTGTAGCATTTCACAATTCAACAGGGCAGAAGAGTTCTAGTTTCTCCACATCCTCTCCAACACTTATTTTCTTTTTGTTGAAATAGTAGTCATCCTTGTGCCCATCTGGCTGCCTGCAGCATGCACCGAGGGTGGTGGGTTCAAACCTGGCCCTGGCCTGCTAAACAATGACAACTGCATTAACAGCAAAAAAATAGCCGTGTGTTGTGGCAGACTCCTCCAACTACTTGGGAGGTTGAAGCAAGAGAATTGCTTAAGCCCAAGATTTTGAGGTTGCTGTGAGCTGTGACGCCACAGCTCTCTACCGAGGGTGACATAGTGGGACTCTGTCTCAAAAAAAAAAAAAAAGAAAAGAAATAGTAGTTATCCTAATGGGTGTGTGGTTATTTTAATATAGAACGTTCATGAATTGCATGTCATCCTTGCATAGAAGCAATAGAAGCGGATGCTAATCCGCTCTGTATCTTTCCAATGTTAGCATAGGTGCTACTGAAGCGAGCATGGTGTGTGGTTATTTTTTAAAGTACAAATGTTTATTTTATGTGGAAATTAGAAATACAGAAAACATAAAAATGAACAAAAAACCAAAAATGTTTTTAAACATTTGTAAGTGCTACATTTTAAAATAAAAAAAGCAAAAGGCTGCTATGTAAATATAAAAGAGCCCTTGTTAAAAAAAATACAAACACTTAAATAGAAAAGCAGGCAAAGGACAGGCACAGGAAGATTGCAAGAGACAAAACAGAAGTAGCTAATAAATATATAAAAGGGTGGGTGTTGGGGATGGGGATGGGATTTTTGTCTACCTCTCTGATGATCTCAGGTGTCCTGAGGACAAGGGAGTCTCATGCCCCTCCTGTAGCAGACAGGTGTCAAGGGCACTTCTGCAGGGACTATAACTCCAATTGGTTGATCTGTTTAGTGTACAACCAGACAGAGACAACCAGAGAAAACATTTTCCTTCCCCAAACCAAAAACAGTGATGTATTGGGAATGCTCCACGGAAGACATGGAAAGGAATGGAGTCCTTAAAACCTCTGCAAACACGGATGAATGCAGTTATATCGCTTGCCTACTCAAACTTCACTTCTTACTTTCTCAGCAATGGAATCTGATCTATTGGAGATAATCGTGTGCCATCTAGGAAACTGAATCTCCCAGCTTTCCTTGCAGCGAAGGGTGACCATGAGACAGTGTTGACCATTGAGATGTAGGTAGAAGTAGCTGGGACACTCTTATAGGAGGAAGTAGACCTAGACGCTACCTCACTTGGTATTCTTGGAGGCATATGAAGGTATATTCTTTGTGGCGCACAGAATATGCAGGCTTTCTCTGTGCTTCGACCGTCCCCAGAGCACCGAGCCATTTGGGATGATGCTATAACAACCGTCAGCAACCACAGTCTGTTACACCCAACTGCTTCCCACAAGGAGATATTGTGAAACGGTGGCCACATGGAGCCTCGGGCTCTTTGTAAAGGACTCTTCTCCGGAGCTTCTCATAACCAGATCAATAATCTGTTCTGATCAAAAATCTTCAGCAACTCTCAGTGAATGTTCTTTATTGCTTCAGTGACTCACTACTTAACATTAGGAACATGGAAAATGAAAATCTGTAATAAACTTTTCATTTCTCAACATGTACGCTGCCTTAGTTTTTATTAAATTTTTATGTAGGCCTGTCTTTAAAAAAAATTATTTCAGATTAATATGAGGGTACAAACGATTAGTTACAACATTCGCATTTGTTAGGCAAGGTCTCTGTTGTAGTTGTGCCCCCTACATTGTGCCCATTAGGTGGGAGCACACTGATCCCCCCCTTTCTCCCCTTTGCTCCTCTTTCAACCCTCTCCCCTTCACTTGAATTGAATTGAATTTTTCTCTTGTGTGGGGTGTATCAGTTCATCTACTCTAGGCCTATTTTTTCTAACTATGCTGTATACTCCTCAAGGGCAGGGACCATTTCCATTTCTCACAACACTTAGATGCAGTGAGTGCTCTTAAGTACTGACTGACTGATGGTGAAAAATCATTTCCATCATTTTGATTCCTAATTTGGAATTTAAAATAACATCTTATGAAATGTTATAATATACAAAATGCTTTTTAAAATCTAGAAAATTCCAAACTACACAAAAAGTAGAGAGAAGAGGATACAAATTCTTATCAACTGAATGGGTTGCTCAACTTTAACAGTCATCAATACCTCCCTTTCGTTTTACTAGAGTGTATTAAAGTTGAAAGCAGACAACCTAGTATTTTACATATTTCAGAGCATCTCTCTCAAGGCCAAGGACTTTAAAAATATATCTACAATAATCACACTCAATATTAATAATTGCTTACTATCTTTTAATATTTAGCTCGTTTAGTTTTATCTAGTTGTTACAAAAATGCCCTTTTATGATTTGATCTATTCAAATCAGGATCCAAATACATTAAGTTAGTATGTATTAAGTCTTTTTCATCTACAAAAGTTCTCTTCTCTGTTTCTTCTTTAAAATGCTATTTGATCTATTCGAATCAGGATCCAAATGACATTTGATTAGTATATATTCAGTCTTTTTCATCTACAAAAGTTCCCTCCTTTGTTTCTTCTTTTTAAATGCTATTTATTTATTAAAGAAACATTGGTCCTATAGAATTACCTACATTCAGGATTTGGCTGATTGTATCATCCTAGTGTCTTTATTTATTTACTTACTAAGAGACAAAGTCTCAAGCTGTTGCCCTGGGTAGAGTGCCGTGGCGTCACAGCTCATAGCAACCTCAAATTCTTTGGCTTAAGCAATCTCTTGCCTCAGCCTCCCAAGTAGCTGGGACTACAGGCGATCACTGCAACACTTCGCTATTTTTTTGGTTGCAGTTGTCATTGTTGTTTTAGCTGGCCCAGGCTGGGTTTGAACCTGACAACTCTGGTGTCTGTGGCTGGTGCCCTACCCACTTAGTTACAGGCACCACCAGTGTCTTCTAACTCTTTCCTCTATCCACTGTATTTCCTATAACTGGGAGTTCAGGTATAGAGGACTGATTAGATTTAAGCCTAAAGAAATTTTTTTGGCAAGAATACTTCATAGTATTAGAACACATTAAGAGAAACAATATTTGGTTATCTTACTTTGAGTGACATTAAAGATTGATTAGAGGGTTCAGGTGATGTCAGTATAAGTCATTCATTATAAACTTCCCCATCAATCTTCCACCTAATTGTTTTAGCAACCAGTGATGATTATTATTGGCTAGAGTGATTATTTCGGTAGGAATGGCAAAACTATTCTTTATATAATTTGATATTTATTTTCATGAAATTATGTACATCTTAAACACACAACACCAATTCAAATTCCTTCATAGAGCCTTCCCTGTTTGCAAATGGCAGGACAGTCATCACCCAGCATCTATCATCTGCCGTTCTCTAGCTTAATTTTATCTACCAATCTGTAAGCTCCAGGAGTTCCCAGCTATATGCTAGGCAACAGGGCTCTGATCACAGCACGTGCACAACACATATGTAAAATACTTTGATTTGGTGAGTGTTCAAATTAAAAGCCACTTACACATACCAACACATGCAGCTAGATTCTGAAATAAATATACACAGATATACATGTAATATCACATATTTATTATAATACACAGAGAAAAACAAATCCACACTTTGACAACATTCCCCGAGTTTTCCAGTCTTTAAAAAGTTAACAGAAATAAGAGATAACCGAGAGAATAGAGCTCATAATTTTATAATTTATCTAAGAATGTAGTATACTCAAAAATTCTATTTAATAAGAATTAAGACTGTAAAATGGCAATGTCCCATAGATATTTAAAAATCTATATTTGTATTTATTTACATTATAGATACAGATCCTCAAGGATTCACAGAGCTTTGTGTAATAGACTAGATTTTATAACTGGGTTTTTTTGTTAGGTAAGCAAATCTTTAGGCAATAAAGTCCTAAAAAGTGAGATGAAACCTCAGTAGAAACTCTGAGACCACACAGAATCCTTTTAATAAAATATTGCCCATACAAATTCTATATCCAGTGACATTCATTTTGATCTAGTGATGTTTCTGTGGAAGATATTCCTGCTAGCTGTGATTTTTTTTTTTTTTGTAGCATTCTACCTCTCCACTTCTGTTCATATAATTGAGAATATGGTTTTATAAAATGTTAGTTCCAACATTTTAAAGACTACAGGAAGGTTAAGGAGGTTGTATGATGCAGATCAGAAAGCATATAAGAAATAAATCAGACTCTCTGGTTTTATCTTTTATTTTTACTTCCCTCCTTTTGGTCTTTACCCCATTTGTAATTTTTTGAAAATTATGTTATGCTGCTGGGCACAGTGGCTCACACCGGTAATTCTAGCACACTGGGAGGCCGAGGTGGGTGGATTGCCTAAGCTCAGGAGTTCGAGACCAGCCTGAGCCAGATATCGATAGTGAGACCCCATTGCTAAAAATAGCTGGGCATTGTGGTAAGCCCTTGTAGTCCCAGCTACTTAGGAGGCTGAAGCAAGGGGATCACTTGAGCCCAAGATTTTGAGGTTGCTGTGAGCTAGACAGCACTCTATTGAGGGCAACAAAGTGAGACTCTGTCTCAAAAAAGAAAAATAAAAACGACAAGTATGTGTATGTATAACAGCACCTACCATAGTTTCTCATTTTAGCACAGGTTGGATATGAAGATGCAAAACTGAAAAACATTTAAGGAATTCTGACATCTTTACAGTGAAATAAATTAGAGCAGCTGTTTCTTTTAGCTCTGCTCTCCTATTCTTTATTCTTCACTAGAAAACATGAAATTGCTCTCACTTATCACCCCTCGTCTTCTCATACTATAAACAAGTGAAATCGCAAAAGGTCACTTAAAGGCAAATACATGTACATAAGTCTGGTAACTGTGAGGATAAAAGGCCATGATATTGAATAAAACTTAGGTTTTGCTGTACAATAAGTATCCTTGTGTGTTACACAATAACTGGGACCTTAAGTACTAATTGTTTAAAGTCTTAGAAACGTAAGCAATCTTTTAAATTTGCATATAAACAAAACAAGAAAAAAACTATAGAGAAAAATTCACAAATGTCCAAATATTATATTTCCTGGACAAAACTCTATTGACCAGTAGTTTTGTCAATATAGTAGCTTTCCGACAAGAAAATATTAAGAACAAGAGAATTTTAGAAACTAGGAATTTTAAAGAAATAAAACCTATACTGAGTTCAGTCCTTCATTATATATGGTTTATAGGTCTGAAAAAAAGAATCCAGGTTTTTAATTAATTTACAATTCCAGAAAATACTTTTTCATGCAATGTATCTATAACACTAACTATATAATCTATAACTATTATGTAGTCTGTTTCTCTCTCACAGTAGAACAGCCCTTACTTACATATGGAATCTTGCCCAGATATTGTCTGTGCCACCATTTCCCTCTGCTGGCTTCCCAGGGCACTCTGACATGTGAAAATTGTATATAACGCGTTCCCTACAATTATTTATAATTTAGGGTACCTGCAGTGTTCTAATGATATGAACATTTAGGAAGTTATCCAATACATATGTAAACAAGATAATACTTTAAGCCATGGCAACATGAGAAAATATTATAATAAAATAAATAACAGATTTGTAGATAACCAAACGACACAGTACTTTTTTCATTAACAAGTTCACCTCTTTCCAGAGATCGAAGTTAATGATAAAATTGTAATGGCAAAAGCAAAGTGTTTGGTGAACCTATCAAAACAAATCACCTTATTTTCAAAATGATATTAGCATTAGGGTTTCACTGAAAGTACTGTTACTTTGAAACAGTGTATACAACTAAAGTGTTTTATGTACCACAAAAGGGAAGTCTTAAGAGCAAAACTGGTGCTGGCTACTCAAAAGATTCAATAAAAATTATCATTAGTGATTTGAAATGACAATTATCAAAAATTCACTTAATGTTCACTTATGTTAGTTGTTTAGAATGGGAATTTAACTCTAGAGTAAATATAGCATCTTCTGAATATAGTCACACATGGCAAAGCCAGAGCCCACAGATGGATCTCTGTCTATGCTCAAAATAATATTTTTCATCTACACCAGACTTCCTTGAAGAGTACTGCACTGCTTCACACCTTCCTTTCACTGTAACAAAATGTATTAAACAAAACCTTTAGATCAGGTTTGAAAGCAGCTAAAAAACCTCAGGCTCCTCTAGGCTCTAATCATCAGAAGACTTATCTGGGAGCTTTGGGCTCTCAAATATCAGAAAGCTCAATAACTTATCATAAAAATTCAAGCTCTTAGTTTTGAAAAATATACAAAATGCACTGCATAGGTAAGTATCTCTTGATTGTCACGGAAGACGACATATCAGTTTCGGTCATAGACTCGTGTTGTGCTTTTATTTCAGTGATCTTTGTTTTTGCTGTTTCTGTTTTTCACAGTTTTGGGCAGCCTCTGACCTTTGGTGTAAGCACGGTACCAAAAATGAAGAAAGAGCAGCAGAAAGATGCACCCGTAACTCATAATGATGTACAGAAAGACGGGGAACTGGTACTTGCAATCCTCCATGAAAAAGAATTGGCCTATATGGATGGTGACAATAACAAACTGGACCTAAAAGATGAAAAAGTGAAAAAAAATTGTTCAGATATGAACAGTTACAATTCTTTGCCTACTTATGATTACACACTCCCTAAGTGCATGGAGTGTCCTGTTGGGCAGGAAAATTCACGTTTAAATCTAGCCTCCCTGGAAGTAGGTGGTTCTGTGCCAAAATCCAGATGGGCAGATATAACCACTGTTCAGGCCTGCCCAACTGCAAAACTCCAGGGGGCGCTATTCCAATGTCCCTGGGAGCTGTGCACACACTAACCCTCCTGCTACTCAGAGAACCAACAGAGTAAGTTTTTGTGTGTGTTTGTGTTTGTTTTTATTTATTTTTTTAGAACAAGTTTTCTTTGGAAGTCTCTAACTATAGTCCTGGACGATGATGAAATGAATACCTCACGGTCTAATATTCCAGGATAGTTTCAAATTCAAATATTTTGTCGCGTTGTTAAGTCACATATCTCAATTTTTAGAAAATGAAAATGCTGTAATTAGAGCCACTCTAATTTTGTAGCAGCCAAAGCATCCCTGACTCCTCACACCTGCCACTAGTCCTCCACTGACTGTCATAGATAGAAATGGTGTCTCAGCTAACAACTGAGGTGGAGAAGCTGCACAAAGTGGAGGAGCACTGGGGGCCCTCCTCACAATGCTCCAGGGCTCTGGGAACCAGAACAGTCCCAGAATACTGCACAGTCCTAAGAGGGACACTTTCTAGGCTAATGTTCAGATGTTTAGGTTACCATTTTTTCCTGCTTAAAAGGCAATACATGTTCTATGGAAGTTTTAAAAAAGTAAAACTCTGTAAAGAAATAATTATCCACAATCTGTCCAGTTATAACCTGACTAAGATTTTCACAGCTTCGTCGTATCGTTTTATCCTCATCACCATCCCCTTTCCTTGCATTATCTTAATGAACCTTTATGAAATTCCTGCATGGCAGCCACAATTATTCCTTATTTTTCAGAAGAGGACACAAACCTGAGAAAGGCTGAGCAACATCCTCAATGTTCAATGCCTGTGCGTTTGTGCATCAGCAGCAGCTTTGAGATAATAATGAACAAATGCTACCCTTTTCTCTACGTATTTTTCTACAGTAGTAAAAAGTTTTTACAACATTAAGAACACGTAAAGTGAAAAAATATCTAATACAAAACTGCAATTGTATTTTACAAAGCACATTATGATACAAATCATGACAAAGGTATACTCCTATATATGCATATGAGAGAAAAGATGGATGAGACAAAATAAAAATATCAGTACTGACTATCCCGGCATGGCAGAATTCTATTTCTTTTTCTTTGCTTATGAGTCCATACCATTTTACAAAAAGAAAGAAATACTTTAAAAGAAAGCAGTGGTGCAGCGGTGCCCGTAGCACAGTGGGTAGGGTGCCAGCCACATACACAGAGGCTGCCCAGGCCTGCTAAAACAACAATGACAACTGCAACAACAACAACAACAACAACAACAAAATAGCCGGGTGTTGTACGGGCACCTGTAGTCTCAGCTGCTTGGGAAACTGAGGCAAGAGAATCACTTAAGCCCAAGAGTTTGAGGTTGCTGTGAGCTGTGACACCATGGCACTCTACCAGGGGCAACATAGTAAGACTCCGTCTCAAAAAACAAAAAAAGAATTCACAGTATTACAAAGTATGAACCAAAATAATATATTTCACCATTTCCTTATGGTTAGGCATTTAGATTGTTGCCAATTTCAGATACAATAAACAACTCTGCAAGGACAAACTCTGATCTTGAGGTAGGCAAATTTCATTTAGCAAGTTATAGGATTTTAATAAAAACTAAGTTTTAGCAAACTAAACACAAATTCATACTTTCTCCTTGATGTTACTAGCAGAATATGACACCGAGTTACTACAGACTAAAAAATGTGGAAATACAAGAATGATGTGGTAGGATTCTGCTTTTAATAGAAGTCAATAAAATGTAAAGCAAATCACTATGTCAGACCCACAGTAATTATTCAAAAAAAATCAAATGCCATATATTTTCAGAATACTAGAAAGGTGTTACTAGATATAAACTGAGGCCTTTGCGATTTCAAAAACTATTCACTTAGTAAACAGTATTATATTTATTGAAGGTCACATAATGGGGAGATTATTTTGATCATATTTATTGTTGTATAAATGAAGAAAATTTTTAAAGATTGTATTAAAAATACACATGCTAGTGGGCGGCACCTGTGGCTCAAGGAGTAGGGCACCAGCCCCATATACCAGAGGTGGCGGGTTCAAACCTGGTCCGGACAAAAACTGCAAAAAAAAGAACAAAACAAAAAATACATGCGGGAGGTGCCTGTGGCTTGAAGGAGTAGGGTACCGGCCTCATATGCCGAGGTGGCGGGTTCAAACCCAGCCCCAGCCAAAAACTGCAAAAAAACCCAAAAAACAAAAAAACACATGCTAGTTTATTTGTCTGAGATTCTCGTTTACCAAATATGCTTTGTTTTCAACAAAGTTCCTAATAAAAATCATTTAACATAAAAAGAATAATGATTGCATGCCATAAGGGGCCAGAAACAGTATCCCTATTGTTTTGTAAACTCTGTTCTTTATTTAGTGAATATCTTAATTCACAGTGAAAACAAGTGACTCTAGTTTAGTTTTATATCTGTTTAAAAAGAAAATTAATTACTCACAAGCTGTAATGATGTCAAATATTTTTTCCACCACAAATACTTCTGGTAGGCAGGTCCCAATGCAGAAAGCCCATAGTAGGTATACATGACTACATGCACAGCTGTATTCAGAAAGGCATGGAATGTTCCCAAACCACCTGGAAAATAAAATTGTTATAACAAGGGGGCATTGTTCCCTAAAATTAAACACATTTTTGTCTCTACTGAGATTTTAGTATAAATTATTTCTTAAATTTCAGTGGGGAAAAAGCATCAATGCTGTTAAACAATCATTGGATTAGAGTGGATTGAACAATATGTTTAGTAAAATATAAATTTCTTATAAAGTAAATTAGCATGTCTTTATTTGTTATATCTTAAGATGGTTTACAATTTGGGTTTACGTGACAAACTTAGTTGAGTTACATTTTAAATATGTTACATTGCTAAATAATCGTAGTAAAATTCAAATTTTAGTGAGGATTAACATATATAAAGTATAGCAAGAATATTAATCTCAAGTGTACAATGTGATGATTATCCACAGATATATACACTCATGCAACCACTAAAATCAAGACAAAGAACACTTCCAACACTACGTGAGATTCCCAAGTGCCCCTTTGAAGAATATACCCCTCCCAACGTAAATTTTATTTTGACTTCTAACATCAAATGTTAGTTTTGCCTGTTATTAAATTTCACCTAAGTGCAATCACATAGGATATACTCTTTCATGCCTGCTTCCCTTCCATCAACTTAATGTTTCCATTCATGCATGTTGGTGTGTATATTAGAAGACTGGCCCTTTTACAACTGTGTGGTATTATTTCACTATGTGTATGCATCAGTTTCCATTCTCCAATTAAAAGACATTTGGGTTATTTCTAATTTGGGCTATTTTAAATAAAGATGTTAAGACTATTTTTGTACATGTCATTGCATGAAATCAAATTCACTTTTCCTACTGTCAATAATTTTTATTGAATAATTTTGTCAGTAAAACTACTGGCTTTTATTAGTAAGCTATGCCAAATTTGCTTTAATCAATTATTGTTTTTCCAAAATAAATATCTATTAACTGTTAAATCATCCTTGTTAACTGCCTTCATTTGATTATACCTTCCTATCTTGGTTTTTCTCTTCTAATTTCATATCTCCTGTGATCACCTTCAATTTACAACAGAAGCAAAGAACACCCAGAAGTGTAAGAAAAGAAAAGAGCATTTCAATTGTCATTAGCTATGCCACGAGTACAGTGGAAGGGGTAACAGGTTGATGGCGGGGGTCGGGGGAGAAACAAAAGCTTTACTATGGTCTTTTTCCTATGAAGAATAATATAAAAGAATCTGTAGTCTTTTTGTTTTTAAGACAGGATCTCGCTTTATTGCCTGAAGTAGAATGCAGTGGTATTCCCATAGCTCAGAGCAACCTGAAACTCCCGAGCTCAAGTCATCCTCTTGCCTCAGCTTCCCAAGTAGCTGGGACTGGAGCCATGTGCCATTATACCTAAGTAATTTTTCTATTTTTCATAGAGACAGGGTCTCACTGTTTAGACTGGTCTCAAACTCCTGGCCTCAAGTGATCCTCCTGCTTTGGCCTCTCAAAGTGAGAAGTTTACAGGGGTAAGTCACCCTGCTCAACCAAAATCTGTATTCCATATTTTTTATCCCATTTTTTTTAATCTGAGATTTTTTTTTTTTAATTTCAGGTTAATTTGAGGGTACAAATAATTAGGTCAAATTGTTTGCATTTGTTAGGTAAAGTTCAAATTGTAGCTGAGTTCTTTACCCAGGAGGTGTCCTGTATACCTTTACATTGTATAACTGTCCCCCCACCTGAACTTAATTGTGTTTTTCTCTCATGTGGGCATACAGTTGTTTATCTATTGGTCTCATATTAGTATTGCATACATTGTATACGTGCTTTTCCATTTTTGTGATATTATACTAAGAAGACTGCTTTTCAACTCCATTCAGGCTAATATAATAAATGTAAAGTCTCCATTTTTTTAATGGCTAAATAATATTCCATGGTATACATGTACCACAGTTCATTAATCCATTCATGGGTTGATGAGTACTTGGGTTGATTCCATGTCTTAAGGATAGTGAATTGAGCTGTGGTGAACATTCTAGTGCAAATGTCTTTATGGTAAAATGATTTTTTTTCCTTCTGGATAGATACCTAGTAATAGGATTGTGGGATCAAAATGGAAGGTCTACTTTTAGCTCTTTAAGGATTCTCCATACTTCTTTTCATAGGGACTGTATTAGTTTGCAATACCACCAGCAGTAGAAGGGTTCCCTTCTCTCCACATTCAAGCCAGCATCTACAGCTTAGGAACTCTGTGATGTGGGCTATTCTCACTGGCGTTAGGTGATATCTCAGGGTGGTTCTGATTTGCATTTCTCTGATGACTAGGAATGATGAGCATTTTCTCATGTGTTTCTTGGCCATTTGTCTGTCTTCTTCAGTGAAATCTGTATTCTTTATGTACGTACCTGATTCAGCTACCAATATTGAACTGGAATTTAAATTGTTCTCTAATATTCTACTTTTTAAATTCTGATATATTTTTTAATTCCAGAAATAAAGCAAAACTCATAAATTAGAACTAATTGTGGTAGAGGAAGGACCAAATTCATAAACACTATTTACTATAGAAAGTTTAAAGGAAAATACAAATTTATCATTTTTAATATAATCTTCTAAGGAACAATGCAATAAAACTATTAATATAGTAGAAACTACTTTTTAATAATTTTTCATAATTGTAGCTATTTTAGATATTTCTAGATGCTACCACTGATAAAGAACTCCTTTAAAATAACCTGTTTTAATTAACTACTTTTAAGTAGTCAAATAATCCCTCCAGTAGAGCATGAAGTAGTCAAATTCATGCTCTACTGTGTTTCATAAACTTTCTCCTTCTGACTAGAGTGAATCAAGTTTTAGCTAACCTCTCAATTATCAAAAATATCAAGTCAGGCGGTACCTGTGGCTCATGGAGTAGGGTGCCGGCCCCATATACCGAAGATGGCGGGTTCAAACCCAGCCTCAGTCAAACTGCAAAACAGAAAAATAGGTGGGCGTTGTGGCGGGCGCCTGTAGTCCCAGCTACTCGGGAGGCTGAGACAAGAGAATTGCCTAAGCCCAGGAACTGGAGGTTGCTGTAAGCTGTGTGATGCCACGGCACTCTACTGAGGGCGATAAAGTGAGACTCTGTCTCTACCAAAAAAAAATCAAGTCAGGAGGAACTGAATTAAGGAAGCTTATTAATAACTTTCCAACTTTTATTATTTACATTTGGATTGGTTTCTTTTCCCAAAAGAAATTTAAATAAATAAATTACAGTGGTGTAAAAACACTTTTTCTAGGGTAACTTAACATTGGAATAGTTTGTCTATTTCTGATTATTTAGGAGTCAAGCTACTTACCACGGGGATAAGCCAAATACCTCTAAAGACCATTGGTGTCTCATGGTAATCTACACACAGGAAATCTATTTCACCCTTGATAAGGACTATGAGAGCCATTCCAACTAGACACCTCTCACTATTTGGTAGAGGAATGTCTATTTTCCCTTTGGGCACTTTCATCATTTAAATGTCTGAAAATGAAAATACTAAGGACAGGGATTTAACAAAGTACTAGCATAGGTAAGTGTGAAGAAGGGGTTACTGAGCAGAATAAAAGAAAATTAACATATTTACTTTAGTAATGATTATTTCATAAGCTATTATAATACGTTTATTTACAGAATAATCACATTTTAATTAATAATGCTTTTTGCACCTTCTTAGGAAGGCTTTTCTAATAAAGTATATTCTAAGCTTGCTTTCTTCTTTATGATTATGCAGCTAAAAACAAACACCTCAGGATGACTTATAATTAGTGCTATCACATTTTATTCTTTTGCTTTGGAAAAAAATAAAGGAATCACCTGGGTGATTATCATAATTCATAGCTCTTGGAGGGGGTATATGCATAATTAATATAAAAATCTGCCACAGAAATATTTTCATCATATTCAAAAGAAAAGCTGGATTGCCATTATCCCAGCAAGGAGTATAACAGGCAAACAGGAAATTAAATACTAGATAAAGACCAGCTGTGCTCGAGTTTTTACAAATAGTTTAAACTGGACAGTCTTGTTCCAGGAATGGAAGCTGGTGCCAAACCACAGTTCTGGAAACGGCTCTCACTGTTGAGCTAGTGGCTGAATAGGTTATCAGGTACACTGAACAAGTATTTACCAGAATTCCACCCATAAGACTGAACAGGGATCCCAGGTCAGGACACATATGAGAAAAAAGAAAACATCATGTTCCACTATTTATGTTTTGTAAAGAAAAAAAAGGATTATGTTGTGGACAAGGAACCCATTATAATGTGATTGATGTCCATAAACATGGTAACATTCAAAAATTGAGGTATATCATAGTTTAACTTTTCATTATTGAAAAACATTGCTTGCTGGCTGAGTGCCCATAGCACAGTGGTTATGGTGCCAGTCACATGCACCGAGACCGGCAGGTTCAAGTCCGGCCCAGGACAGTTAACCAACAACGACAATTGCAACAAAAAAATAGCTGGGGGTTGTGGCAGGCACCTGTAGTCCCAACCACTTGGGAGGCTGAGACAAGAGAATCACTTAAGCCCAAGAGTTTGAGGTTGCCGTGAGCTGTGATGCCACAGCACTCTAACCCAGGGTGACATAGTGAGACTCTGTGTCAAAAAAAATAAATAAATAAAAAATAAAAAAAATTTTAAAAAAGCATTGCTTGTTTTTGAAATGGAAGCTTTACTATTAATGGACTCAAATACAGAAGTCAGAAAACTGCTCCACTCTGTTCTTTAAATATAATTCCTTTTTCTCATTATTGCACTCTTGAATATAGAGAAATTAGAAAATGCAGAGACTGGGAAAATAAAAATAAAGAAGGAGAGGGAAATGCCTCCCCCACTCCACCTTTTTTCTTTCTCTTTCTTTCTTTTTTTGAGACATAGTCTTAGTCTGTTTCCCTGAATAGAGTACATCGTAGCTCACTGCAGCCTCAAATTCCTGGGCTCAAGGGATCTTCCTGCCTCAGCTTCCCAGGTAGCTGGGACTACAGGTTCCCCCTAACGCACCTGGCTAGTTTTTCTGTTTACAGTAAGATGAGATCCCGCTCTTGCCTGGGCTGGTCTCAAACTCTTGAGCTCAAGGAATCCTCCTGCCTCGGCCACCCAGAGTGCTAGGATTACAGGCACGAGCCACAACGCTTGGCCAGAAATTACTTTTTGTTTCCATACCTCCAAATTACCTATGTTTATATTTTAGAATATATTACTTCTTGGCCTTTTGGCTAAGATCAAGTGTATATTTCAGAATATTGCCCTGCAATCTTTTTTTCTATTTGTATTTATTCTTCAGTGTTGTGAAATATTATTGTCGTCTCATGGAAAAAAACAGTATAAAAAAATTCTAAGGGTGTAAAAACACCTTTTCTGGCATACTTTAAAAATAGAATAGTCATCTATTTCTGATAATATAGGAGTCACACTGCTTAACAGAGAAGGTGAGCTAAATGCCTCTCAATATCATTTTTGTTTCACAATTATATACATATAAGAAATGATTTTAAAAAATCATAATCACTCTATTAGTAAATGTTTAGATTTTTTCTAATTTCTCATCAGCACAAATAAGGTGCCAAAGTATATTACTGTAGAAAGAACCAAGAGGAACTATAGGCTTATGAGAGCAAACAAAATCATTGAAAGAAATAAGTAAAATAATGGAGGTTAAATAGTAGAGCTACCCTTAATTTAAGAAATGGACACAGCTGAGACTATCTTGGCCCAATATAAATTAAAATTTTACATTAACATACATAAGCAAAAGCAGCCATATACACTTAAAAAAATTCCTCAACAGGGGGCAGTGCCTGTGGCTCAAAGGAGTAGGGCGCCAGCCCCATATACCAGAGGTGGCGGGTTCAAATCTGGCCCTGGCCAAAAACTGCAAAAAAAAAAATTCCTCAACAGAAAAATGCCAATTTTGGCTTAGCAAATATTTTCCACAACTGGAAAATCTAAAGCCTGTAAGCTGTGGTAGGAATGGGCTTTTACCCACAATTCACAGCACTTGTAGCGCCTCTGGATTCTGGCACCCCCTTCCTGCCACTGGCTAGTCATAGTCTCTTCACGCTCTCACTCCCTCCTCCCCCTATGCCTACAGGGTCTAGAACTCAAATAAGAGTTCCTCAATTGGGCTTTCCCTTTTCGTTTAGTCTAGCAGAATCGGAATGCCTAATAGAGGCAAACTATTCATAGAAACGTTAAAGCATTGCCTAAGATAGGCTGTAGGCCTACTTGAAGATTTTTTTTTTTTTGGTAGAGACAGAGTCTCACTTTATTGCCCTCAGTAGAGTGTCATGGTGTCATGCAGCTCACAGCAACCTCCAGCTCCTGGGCTTAGGCGATTCTCTTGCCTCAGCCTCCCGAGTAGCTGGGACTACAGGCGCCCCACCACTACGCTTGTCTATTTTTTTGTTGCAGTTTGGCTGGGGCTGGGTTTGAACTCGCCACCCTCAGTGTATGGGGCTGGCGCCCTACCCACTAAGCCACAGGGGCCGCCCGACTTGAAGACTTCTTAAATTTAGGAAACAAAAAGAAAGAAATTAATTCCTCAATCAAATTTTGCTAAGGTAAAAAGATGTCCATGGAGATAACATTAATTAAAATGCTATGACAGGATAAAATTACTTGCACACTAAGACAGAACAGAGATGTCAAGATGGAACATATAAGAGAGAAAAAAAAATTATTTTCTACTATTTACATTTTGTAAAGTAGAACTGTTTTATCCAATTCTAGATGTTTAGAAGAATAAAACCAAGATGAAACAAACGAAAGGACTTGTCCAAGCTTCTGACTTAAAACTATTTTTGATCTTAAAAACAGTATCAATGCATCCTTCAAAACAGTATGATGCTTTGGGAAATTGAGATAAGTATAATTTGACATATCTTTAAAGAGCTGCTAGGGGCTAGAGTGTGCGTCAGCTACTAGAAATTTGAAGACAAACAAGACACAGAACTTTTGAACTAAACATTCTAACTTCCTGGGACAATATACGGAATAAATATTTAAACATAATCCTAAAAAGCCTAGGCTCTTATCACTTTACTTATTTATGCTTTTATTTAAAGACATTTAAGAGATACTCAAATAAAATCCAAACAAAACAACTAAAAATATGTGTAGAAAAATGTGCCCCAAAGTTACATGTATCTGAAGAGTGGGGAGAATCTAGTTAAGAACCTATGTTTATGTTTCAGGTAATAATTAATGAAAGTCAAGAGTTTAACAAAAGCAACTCTTTGATTTTTTAAGTTTCTTATAAATCACATTTGGGGATGACATTTCTGTTCATAATATACACAAATATTATCATTTATAGTACATGATCCCAATTTTCCCTTGGCTACCTGCAGCAAATTTGACTCCAAACCACCATGTCCATGGCATGATAGTATGATGGAAGACGTGAAGGAAAGTCACTTGGCTGTTTTTCTTACGTAGAACAAAAAAGACCTGAAAAAATGTAAAGAATATCAAATTAATATAAAAGCATATGATAATTTATAAAATATTGCAAAACTATTGGCAATGTGCAAACTAATATTATAATTTGCTTTGAAAAGTCATAGAATGATTTCAGGGTAGCTGATTCTCGAAGGGACAGCTCAAAAATTAACTAGTACAAAGGAGCTTAGGTAGCACACCTAGTCATGGGAGGAAGCAATAAAAGGGTGAAAAGAAATTTTATGTTAACTTAAAAGTCAAAGACATAAAGTGAAAAATATGGCCAGAATTAACTGAAAAAAATACTCTTAGTTGGGGCGACGCCTGTGGCTCAAAGGAGTAGGGTGCTGGCCCCATATACCTGAGGTGGAGGGTTCAAACTCAGCCCCAGCCAAAAAAAACTGGAAAAAAAAAAATCCCAGTAGATTTTGAAATACACAGGAAAACAGAACAGTCTTGATTCTTAGGACTGAAATTATTACACATTACTCCCTAACAGAGCCTACCAGTCTGGGTAAGGGATTGGGCAAACTGAAGGAAGACTTGAATCAAATCAAAAGTTAGCACATTATTATTAAAGAAAGATGAAAGAAGAAAAACTCGAAGAGTTAATTTGAGAATTCTGATGGAAGAGAAATCAAAGCTATGCAGGAAAAATGAGAAGGGGAATGAAGGTATTATTCAGACTGAACATACCCTGTGGTTTGTAGGAACTCTACAGAATAGAGTAGAATTTTTGGTTTGGCGGGGGAGCTGATGTTTAAGAAATATTCTTCAGCAGAGCTCAGAATACCAGTCCTAAGTTAGACTTTTAAATGTGAACCAAGCAGAATTGTGCAAAGAAAAAATTCAATAGGACTGTTTGAGAAATGCCTTTTAGGGAACATCAAAGCAGCAGCAGTTTCCATGTGGAAGCTGGAACTGGGAAGCTACAAAGCAGAGACAATGGATCCAAAATGCATTTGCTTATACACATGCAGGGAGGCAGTGTAGTGGAACGGAAAAAGCCATGAAAAAGAAAACAGAAAAAGCCATAGCAATCTGGGTCCTAGTCTCAGACTGTATCAGTGTTGCTCTGGGTAAGTCACTTAACTTCTTGGCTTCAATTTCTTTTTCCAAATGAAGACTCTGGACTAGATCAATGATTCTCAACCCTGGCTGTGTATTAAATATCCAAGATGCTTTTTAAAAACAGCCATGCCTGGTCTCTACTCCAGATCAAGTGGCACCAGATCTCTGAAGGTGAGGCCCAGGTTTGGTTTGGTTTGGTTCTTCCTAAAGCAATTGATTTCATTGCACCATGAGAGCGGACAATCACACAGGTTTTCAAAGTGTTGTCCCTGGACCAACAGTATCAGCACCATTGGAGAAAATGTTAGAAATGCAAATTCTGAAGGCCCACTCGAGACCTACTGAATCTGAAACTGTGGGGATGGGGGCGTAGGCATCTGTGTTTTAATAAGCCCTCCAGGTGATTGTAATGCATACTACAATCAAATGGTTCTCAAATTGGATCCCATGCTTTACTAGAGTCACTTCCAATTTTAGCAATACATGATTAGTCAACTTAGAAGTTAAAACATGGTGAGATTTCCTGTAAGAAATGTGGAGGTACATATTCCTAAGAGAGAACACACTTGTCAGTCTCAGAGCCAGCACTGGTTCTGAATAACTAAGATACACTTTTCACAAAGATATAATAATTAATATTCAGCCTCCTAAGCTACTCTGTCAACAGAAGCTGACTCATCACAGACTCCCATCCATGGCACTTGCTTCTCCCAGGAACCCCGTCCCCCAAGTTCAGAGTCGCTTTGGTTTTCCCAAAATTCTTGATAGCCCAGGTGTAATTTGTGTCCTCTGTTTTTTGCTTTCTGAACTTGATTCTTAAAACAACTATCACCCATCTACGTAAAGATGCACAGTTTTGTAATATACATTACAGTTACACGCTTATCTTAATCAAGAGGTAGCTGAAGTATAAGAAAAACCTCTGGAGTTCACAAAATACTGAAAAATAAGCTTATCCCATCTGTTCTCTTAAATTACTGATAATAAATAGTAAAAAGATAACAGTAGGTCTACCTCAGGAGGAGAGATAACCAAACTTATCAGACAACTGAACTTGGGCAGTTCATTGCTTTCATTAAAGCAGCAAACATTTACCAAATGTGGTGACCACATACTCACAGTATCTAACAGCTCGATAAATTTTGAGAAGTAATAAAGCCAGCAAGTCCAGGCCATCTGCAGAAACATACACAGACATGGTTTTAGTTTTTACATAGAAGAAAAGTTTATTTTTTAAAATTTTAGCAAAATACACATATCATGGAATTTATGTGTAACTGAATCATTTTCAGTGTACAGTTAAGCACAGTCACATTGTTACAAAACCATCACCACTCTCCATCTGTAGAACTCTTTTCATCTTACAAAACTGAAACTCTGTGCCCATTAAACAATAATTCCCCATTCCTTCCCAACCGCCCAACCATTGTACTTTGTGTTTCTATGAGTTCGACTATTCTAGTTACCTCATATAAACTGAAATCATGCAGTATTTTTCTTTTTCTGACTGGATTATATCATTTAGAAAACTGCCATCAACATTCATACATGTTGTAGCACGAGTTAGAATTCTTGTCCTTTTAAAGGCTGAATAATAGTCCATTCTATGAATACATCAATTTTAAAATCAATTTCACCCACCCAAGGACTCCTGAGTTGCTTTTACCTTTTAGCTATTGTGAACAACGCTGCTATGAACATTATCTCTTCAAGTCTCTGCTTTCACTTTGTTTAGGCATAAACCCAAAAGTAGAATTGCTGGATCTTAATGGTAACCCTATGTTTTAATTTCTTAAGGAACGGGCGGTGCCTGTGGCTTAGTGAGTAGGGCGCTGGCCCCATATGCCGGAGGTGGCAGGTTCAAACCCAGCCCCGGCCAAAAACTGCAAAAAAAAAAAAAATTTCTTAAGGAACTAGATATTAATTTATTTTTAAAGCCAGGAAATTCAAAAAGAAAAGCACCAATTTTCATTTTATAGGAAATTATACACCTGACTTTCTTTATTTCCTGTAATATTTAGCTCTATTTTCCCCAATACATATTATCTGATAATTGAGTTATTTGCTCACTTTAAATTCACATACAATGTAGCAAACAGTCTTAAAAATTTTAACATTTTGAGTTACAAATTTTCCCAAAAAGTAACTTACCCTCAAAGCTGTGGGTGACTGTGAATAGTCAACAATTTCACATCGAAATGAATAACCTGTACCCCAGCCAGACATCACAAACTGCAAGAGAGACATGCATATTAATGAAGGAAAGTGTCTGCTCACCAGCTACAACAAAGGTGGTTTTGATAACGACGCTTCATTATGTTACCAGCTGAATCAGCGGTCGCTGCACAGGAAAAAGGAGCTAGAATGATTACAAACTACAAAACATGCTGGCTATCACAGCCGATATCAAGAACTTTCAAATCCACAAATTCATACACTATTTCCATAAACTGTGTTCTCTAACATGAGGAATGATTATTCTAAAATAGTGAAGAACAAAATGCTGGGAGTGTTTTGTTTAAACAGCAAATACTGGTAGATGATTGATCTTAGGTATACAAACATATCTATAGATGTGAGTGACTTTGTGAACTCTAAAGGGAATACCTGGCTCTTTTCTGGACATTACCAATCTTTCCAATTAGTCAATAAGTGGGCAAATCAAAATTCCTCAGTGTATTTATCAGGTGGCTGTGGCAACTGGGCTTTTCCTGTCCGTGGCTAAGGGGTATTAAGGTGAGTGGTAGTCCACAGCTCAGATATTAGTTCTGCTTTGGATTAACGGGACAAGTAAAAGAGGAAAATGTCCTTGTTAATAAGAAGAGTGTAACACAGCAAGCCTTAATTCCAACACACCCACAAAGTGACCTAAGACTGGTAGTGAGAAGAAAAAGCCTATTGTTGATAAGTCTGAATTGTAATTCGAAGATTATATTGACATTCTTTCAGTCTGAGGGTGCAAGGTCTTCTTTAAAACAATATCTGAAAATGAAAAACCAAGGCCTCTAATTTTAAATTAATGCATATACATGGTTGGCTTAATTTAGGGTACTAACAGTATGATCAGTTCTCCTCTGACTTCTTATGCACACAAGTGCCGACATTCTCTCTGGAATTTCTTTCTCTGTATAATAGTTAAATCATTTTCTGCCATAGAGGTAAATTTTAAATTTCTACTCTTAATTACCATTAAAGGTAAAATTACAACTTTATAAGAAATTAAATTCTAAAGACCAAGGTTTACAAGGCAGGATCAGAAAAATATTTTAATGGTGCAAAAAAAAAGGAACAGAAAAACTACTACAGTATTTGTGATATTTAAAACCATACCATTCTTTTCTGATACTAGCTCGTAACTTTATAGGAGACAATTTAATCACTGTTTTCAATATTTTGGTGATTTATGACAGCTTGAAAAGACTCAGAAAAGTACAAGACACACATTTCATGGATATCAAAAATATCATACAAACACAAGTCAATAGATTTCCCCCACCAAAACAGAGAATGTGACACAGAAATAGCTAAATCTGTTTTACAAAATCTAGCTGTCAGTGAGCGTCCCTACCTTTTCTTGTGCTCAGACTCACTTCTGACTAATGCAATTAACACTCTAAGCCCAGGAGCTTTTATTTAAACAGAGAGTACAGCTTAATTTTTTTCTGATATTAAGTTTATTAATAACATTCTAATAGTGGAACTTTTTATATAAATATCTATTTCAAGCTCGCAATAAGAAAAAACAGCAAGCTAGCAATTGAAATATCTATATTTCAAGCTAGCAATATCTATATTTCAAACTAGCAATAAGAAAAACTCTGAAAGTGGCATATAAGTAACTCAAATACCAGTGGTGAATGGGAGACAGAAACTCTGAATTTGAGATATTTCAAACCTTCTTTTACAGTGTAATTGATAAAACAGGAAGTGAAATTGGTTATCATTTGGATTCTTTTCAAGACTGAGAAATGTATTTGGGGAAGTCACAATTAATGATATAATCAGACACAGAACCTAAGAATACCAGAGCATGGAGAGGGGTGAGAGACACTTTGGTTCGATCCAAACCCAACTGGCTTTATAAAATGAGGGATCGGAGGCAGAGGGAGGTCAAGCAACTTGCTCAAAATCAAAATAAGGCAGCTAGTTAACGGCAGATCTGGAACTGTGTTTCCATTTGTGTTTCCACCACCACCTGTAACATGCTACATCCCATCTCTGAGAACTTGCATTTTCTTTGCTCCCATCTCTATCGCTCTTTTCCTCCAGTTGCTCATTACTTTACAAGGGACAGTAAAGAGTGGCCTGTGAGCTAATTTTGAAAATAAAGTAGAAATGGAAACCATCAGAGTGAGCCCAGACTTTAGGACTATGAGAAATAAGGCCAGAGCATATTTAAAGTGATCCAACCAGGTGGATCTGCAGCAAGAATCAGGTTGGAAGGACGCACGTGGTGTCAAGAGAGGTTAGAGGGACTGTGCGGAGCCCCTGTGAGCCCTAGTCATGACTAAGCACAAGCTGTGCTGTAAAGGAAGTTTAAAAAAAGAGGATGAGGAAGCCAGAGTGAGAAAAGAAGCAAGAAATCCCAGAAAAGAAGATACACAGGGAAGCTGAGGCATGCTAGTAGCAGAGAGGGAGAGAAAGAATCCATGAATTCGCTTTTGGGTCCTGAAGATCCCCATATCTCTTAATAACATGTAAGCAATGGATTCCCTCATCTACTGCTTTGTATGAGTCTATGTTTTCTGTTCCCCTGGCAGCCCAATAAACTAAACCGAAAACAGTCCACCATCCCATAGCACATCAGAACACACAGAATACAAAGGTCCTACCGTGTGACGACACTCATTACAGAGTCAGGATGAACTCTGACATCAGACAGACCTGGGTTCAAAGGTCAGTCCTTCACTTACCAGCTATGTCACTTAATGCTGCTTAATTTCTCTGAGCATGAATTTCCTCAAAACTAATACTTAAAGATTCATTCAATCATCTATTAATGCTAACCATTTGCTAGTCTTTGGAGTAAATGTTAATTTTTCTCATTACCTACGAGGCAAATTTTACTGAGATCCTCTTGTGAGTTTATTATTTGGTCTATTATGTAATGATATTTTGGCAAATAGCTGCTCTAGTGAGATCAGTTTCCAAAATTCATTAAATCTCAAAGGTTACCCTCATAGTCATAACAAAACCATAATGACATAAACAGGAAGACTGCGGCAGAATTCTCCCATTAGGAATACTGAAGACACTTGCCTCATAACACATATACACAGAAAAAAGTACTATGGAAAAATTGTATGTTATCATTGCTTTCTTGAGTTCAAAGGGTTTTCGATTCTCCATGAGCTTTGGTCCCAGAGAAGTGACAAAATAGACATAGAGTCCCAAGATGATGGTTTGTGGCAGAGGTGAGGACATGAGGAGCCAATCTTCAACTCTTGGATCTAAGAGAAAAACAAGATGTAAGTACATACCCACTTAGCCAAGAGATATCAGCAACCAATATTTCTTTAATCAAGCACCTAGATCCCAATATTGACAGTGGAGTATTAGGGGAATGATCTTCAGGAAGGGTGAAGAGAAATCGCCAGGAATAGTGACCCATGATGTGACTAGAAACAGTGGGACTGTCACCACCCCTAAGCCTAGGGCTGCAGGAGGTAGTAGTTACCAGACTCCAAAAGGAGACAATCACATGATAGGCCCTCCAGGAGAAGAGCTGTTACACACCAAATATTGTGTTTGCCTCAAAATTCACATCTTGAAATTTTTTATGCTGAATGTGATGGAATTAGGAAGTCTTTGGGAGGTAATGAAGTCACAAGAGTGGAATCCTTATGCAGGGTATTAGTGCACGTGTAAAAGGCATCCCAGGGAGCTGCAGCCCAGAAGAGGGCCCTCACCAGAACCTGGCGATGGTGACATCCTGATCTCATACTTCCAGCTTCCAAAGCTGTGGGAAATAAATTTCTGTAGCTTATAAACCGCCTAGTCTGTGGTAAATTGTTACAGCAGCCCAACAGAGTGAGATAAGCTGTGATGATCACTTGAGGGATTTTGCCAGCGCAAGACAATCCTGCAAGTAAGGGGCCAAAGGAAGAGACACCCCAGCTCTATCTTCCTTTCTCTAATATCCAGGGAGATTGGTTAAACCCAACCAGAAACCAGAGGGCAGGGGGGCAAACCCAAGGACACAGCATTTACTGGTTATTCTCCAGGGCCCAGCACAAGGTGAAAAGTGGATCTGGAGAAGGAGACACCATGCAGCGTTCCACCATCCATCTATAAACAGATTAACATTTTGGTTTTCCCATTCGGACATTCTTTTATATACAAAAATATGTGTTTCTGGCTTTTCTTAACTTTCTTCTTCTTCTTTTTTTTTTTTTGTGAGACAGAGCCTTAAGCTGTCACCCTGGATAGAGTGCTGTCGCATCACAGCTCACAGCAACCTTCAATTTCTGGGCTCAAGTGAGTCTCCTGCCTCTGCCTCCCAAATAGCTGGGACTACAGGCGCCCGCCACAACACCCGGCTATTTGCTTTCTTCTTAAAACTAGAAAACTGGCATACTTCTATAAATACTATCTGATAGAATCACAGAATTAAAAGAGACATTAGCATCTTCTAAGTATTCAAAGTGTGGGTTCTAGGTATTCAAAATGTGAGTTAGTCAATTTGATATTCTGAGCAAATAAAAAAATGTGTTGGCCTCACAACCATGTAAACAGAAATTCACCTGCTTACTGCCAGTTCCAGGTGAGCAGAGTTGGATCAATTAAAAATTGCAACTCAAGGGTGGCACCTGTGGCTCATTGAGTAGGGTGTCGGGCCCATAAACTGAAGGTGGCGGGTTGAAACCCAGCCTCGGCCGAACTACAAAAACAGAAAAACAGCCAGGCGTTGTGGCAGGCGCCTGTAGTCCCAGCTACTCGGGAAGCTGAGGCAAGGAAATCGCCTAAGCCCAGGAGTTGGAGGTTGCTGTGAGCTGTGTGACACCATGGCACTCTACTGAGGGTGATAAAGTGAGACTCTGTCTCTAAAAAAAAGAAAAGATTGCAACTCAAGATGAAATATGATTAATTCTTGAATAATTTCAAGTAATTCAGGTGTTATTTTACTAAATTGACATATGAAGCTAGAGCATTGGGAAAGAAAATAAATACAGGTAAGTTTCCAAGAGTATCTGATTCAAAGGAGAGCCTTGACTAAACTAAGAATCCTGAGTACCATCACTGTTACCAACTGGAAAGCGGGGGAGTGCAGCTCTTGCTCATTAACACTGCTAATGATGTGGCCAATTACTAACAAACTTTGGATATCTCTGCAAGTCTGACTCCTCCAACCCCCAAATTTATTCAACAAAACTCTATAAAAGATAACTCACTTGCCCTCAATTTTAGTGAAGAGCTTACATTTGAAAAGTTGGATATGTCTGCTTTAGTTAGTAAAGAGGATTTTTTTCTGCATTCAAATGGACCTTCCTTAAAAATAATGACAGATGCCACTGTCCAAAGAAAGAAGAAAAAAAAAA
>CAUYRH010049814.1:0-19947 GCA_963574655.1 Perodicticus potto
CACAAATCTAACCTCAGCAAATTTACAAATGTAGAAATTATTCCTTGTATCTTCTCGGACCACCAAGGAATAAAAGTTGAACTCAACAGTAATGGGAATCTTCAGATTCAAAGTCATGGAAGCTAAATAATCTTAGGCTGAATGATAGCTGGGTCAAAGATGAAATTAAGAAGGAAATCACCAAATTTTTAGAATAAAATGACAGCGAAGACACAAATTATCAAAACCTGTGGGATACTGCAAATGCAGTCCTAAGAGGGAATGACTTCATCAAGAAAACAGAAAGCAAGGAAGTCAACATCTTAATGGATCATCTCAAGCAACTGGAAAAGGAAGAACATTCCAACCCCAAACCCAGCAGAAGAAAAGAAATAACCAAACTTAGGGCAGAATTAAGTGAAATTGAACACAAAAGAATCATTCAGAAGATCAATGAAAAAAAAAGTTGGTTTTTTGAAAAGATTAACGAAATTGATGAACCTTTCGCAAACCTAACCAGAAATAGAAAAGTAAAATGTCTAATATCATCTATCAGAAATGATAAAGGAGAAATAACAACAGACACTTCAGAAATTCAATGATTACTACAAAAATCTCTATTCCCAGAAATATGAAAATCTGAAGGAAACAGACCAATACCTGGAAGCACACCACCTTCCTAGACTCAACCAGAAAGAATTAGAAATCTTTAATAGACCTATATCAATCACTTAAATAGCATCAACAATACAAAATCTCCCAGAAAGTCTGGAAGCAGACAGCTTCACATCCAAATTCTATCAAGCTTTTCAAGAGGAACTAGTACCTATATTATACAATGATTTCCAAAGCATAGCAAAAGAAGGAATACTTCCTAAAACATTCTATGAAGTAAATATTATCCTGATATTCAAACCAGGAAAGGACCCAACAAAGAAAGGAAATTATAGACCAATATCATTAATGAATATCAATGCAAAAATATTCAATAAGATCTTAGCAAACAGAATTCAACAACACATCAAAAAAATTATACACCATGGCTTGGTGCCCATAGCTAAGTGAGTAGGGTGCTGACCACATACACCAAGGATGGCAGGTTCAAGCCCAGCCTGGGCCTGCTAAACAACAATGTGATCAAAAGGAAAATAGCTGGGCATTGCGGCAGGTGCCTAGAGTCCCAGCTACTTGGGAGGCTGAGGCAAGAGAATCGCTTAAGCCCAAGAGTTTGAGGTTGCTGTGAGCTGTGATGCCACGGCACTGTACCGAGAGTGACAATGTGAGACCCTGTCTCTAAAAAAAAAAAATTATACACCATGATCAAGTTGGTTTTATTCCAGGGTTACCAAGTTTGGTTTATTCCAAAGGGTTGGTTCAACATATGCAAATCTGTAATACATCAATAAAATAACAAATACCATATGATTCTCTCAATCATAGAGAGACACAGAAAAAGCCTTTGATAATATCCAGCATCCTTTCATGATCAGAACACTTAAGAAAATTGGCATAGAAGGGACATTTCTTAAACTGATAGAGGCCATCTACAGCAAACCCACAGCCAATATCATATTGAATGGAGTAAAACTGAAAATATTTCCACTCAGATCAGGAATGAGACAAGGATGCCCACTGTCTCTGCTGCTATTCAACATAGTAATGGAAGTCTTAGCCATCACAATCAGGCAACAGAAGGTGATCAAGGGTATCCACATAGCGTCAGAGGAGATCAAACTCTCACTCTTCGCTGATGATATGACCTTATACCTGGAAAATCCCAGGGACTCAACTTCAAAACTCTTAGAAGTGATCAAGGAATACAGCAGCATCTCAGGATACAAAATCAATATTTACACGTCAGTAGCTTTTACATATGCCAACAATAGTCAAGCTGAAAATATAGTTAAAGACTCTATTCCTTTTACAGTAGTGACTAAGAATATGAAATATCTGGGAATTTACATAACAAAGGACGTGAAAGATCTCTATAAAGAGAACTGTGAAGCTCTAAGAAATAGCTGAAGATGTTAACAAATGGAAAAACATACCATGCTCATGGCTGGGAAGAATCAACATTGTTAAAATGTCCATGCTACCCAAAGAAATCTACAGATTTAATGCAATCCTTATTAAAGCACTTGAAAGAACTTGAAAAAATAGTACTTCATTTTATATGGAATCAGAAAAACCTTGAATAGCAAATACATTACTCAGAAATAGGAACAAATCAGGAGGTATCAGATTATCAGACTTCAGGCTACACTATAAATCCATAGTGATCAAAACAGCATGGTACTGGCACAAAAACAGAGTGGTAGATTTGTGGAACAGAAAAGTGAACCAAGAGATGAACCTAGCTAGTTATCATCATTTGATCTTTGACAAGCCTATCAAAAATATTCAGTGGGAGAAAGACTCCCTATTTACAAATGGTGCTGGGTGAACTGGCTGGCAACCTATAGAAGACTGAAACTCGACCCCCACCTTTCACCATTAACAAAAATTGATTCTCACTGGATAAAAGATTTCAACTTAGGACATGAAACTATGAAAATACTAGAAGAGAGGGTGGGGAAAACACTTGAAGAAATTGGCCTGGGAGAATATTTTATGAGGGGGACCCCCCCAGGGAAATGAAGCAATACCAAAAATACATTAGTGAGATCTGATCAAACTAAAAAGCTTTTGCACAGCTAAGAGCATAGTAAGTAAAGCTAAAAGACAACCTTCAAAATGAGAGAAGATTTTTGCAGGTTATGCCATACTATAAATCGATAGTGATCAAACAGCATGGTACTGGCACAAAAACAGAGTCATAGATTTATGGAACAGAATAGAGAATCAGGAGATGAACCCCGCTACTTATCGCCATTCGATCTTCAACAAGCCTATCACAAATATTCAGTGGGAGAAAGACTCCCTATTTAACAAGTGGTGCTGGGTGAACTGGATGGCAACCTGTAGAAGACTGAAACTGGACTCCCACCTTTTACCATTAACAAAAATTGATTCTCTCTGAGTAAAAGATTTAAGCTTAAGAAATGAAACTATAAAAATAGTAGAAGAGCGTGCAGGGAAAAACACTTGAAGAAATTGGCCTGGGAGAATATTTTATGAGGAACATGCCCCCCCTACCCCACCCCCCCAGCAATTGAAGCAACCCCCAAAATCCATTACTTGGACCTGATCAAACTAAAAAGCTTTTGCACAGCCAAGAGCACAGTAAGTAAAGCAAACAATCTTCAGAATGGGAGAAGATTTTTGCAGGTTATGCTTCCGATACCTAGAATCTAGATTCTGATACCTAGAATCTATGGAGAACTCAAACTAATCAATTAGAAAAGAATAAATAACCCTATTTCAATGTGAGCAAGAGACTTGAACAGAAACTTCTCTGATGAAGACAGGAACATGGCCTACAAACACATGAAAAAGTGCTCATCATCCTTAATCATCAGAGAAATGCAAATCAAAACCACTTTGAGATATCATCTAACTCCAGTAAGATTAGCGCACATCACAAAATCCCAAAACTACAGATGTTGATGTGGATGAAGAGAGAAGGGAACACTTCTACACTGCTGGTGGGAATGCAAGCTAATCTGACCTTTTTGGAAAGAAGTTTGGAGAACATTCAAGGAACTAAAAATAGACTTATCATTCGACCCTGCAATTCCTCTTTACTAGGTATATGCCCAGATGATCAAAAATTATTTTACAACAAAGACATCTGCACCAGAATGTTTACTGCAGCACAATTCATAATAGCCAAGACATGGAAACAGCCCAAGTGCCCATCAACCCATGAATGGATTAACAAATTGTGGTATATGTACACCATGGAATACTAAGCAGCCATAAAAAAAGATGGAGACGTCACATCTTTTATTTTTACCTGGAAGGAGCTGGAACGTATTGTTCTTAGTAAAGTATCTCAAGAATAGGAAAAAAGTATCCAATGTACTCAATACTACTATGAAATCAGTATATAATCACCTATACACTCATATGAATGGCAAAACACAACTACAGTCCAGAAAGTAGAAGGGGAGAGGAGAGAGAGGGGAAGGGAGGGAGGATATGAAAGGAGGGAGGGTATTTGGGGGAATCTCATCTAATGTGCATGATGCAATGGTACATTTCAAAACTATTAAGAAATGAGTATAATTGTGATGGATGTTACTTAGTTCAATGTAAGCATTTCACATTGTATATCAAAGCAGTACCCTGAACCCCATAAATGTATCAATGTACAAAGTTGGGGTTTAATAAAATAATAATAATAAAAATTCTGACTTTATCTTGGGAAAGTAGAAAACAAGTGAAGGTCTCTGTTGCCTGGACTGAAGTGATCATATCAGTGTTTTAGAGAGACATTCAGCCTGAAAAGGGTGTAGGAAAGGATTTGTAAAGAACTGCCCCTCTGAAAGTGCAGGGAGCCAATATCCACAATCCAAGGGTGGGACAGCGTGGGAAGGCAGGCAGTGGATGAAGCAGTAAAAGGACAGATAGAAAAGGGCACTTCCACAAAGCCTGGGACAGAATGAAAGAGAGCTTGGTAAGTGACAAGAAAATAGGACAAATTAGACCAGAGGCCTAAAACTTTGATAAATGGCACCTTTAAAAGCAATAGATTTTTATTACTTATTCAAATCATGACATACCATGGTTTTGTAAAGAATTATTCAGAAAAGAATGAAGTATTTTCATCCTTTTAATAATAAAAATCCAGGCCAGGTGCAGTGGCTCATGTCTGTAATCCTAGCACTCTGGGAGACCGAGGAGAGTGGACTGCCCTGAGATCAGAGGTTTGAGACCAGCCTGAGCCAGAGTGAGACCCAGTCAGTACAAAAAAAAAAAAAAGCTGGGTGTTGTGGCGGATGCCTATTGTCCCAACTACTTGGGCGGCTGAAGCAAGAGAATCGCTTAAGCCCAAGAGTTGGAGGTTTCTGTGAGCTATGATGCCACAGCACTCTACCAAGGGCCATAAAGTATGACGCTGTTGCAATTAAAATAATGATAATAAAAAATAAATAAATAAATAAATAAATAAAATTAATAATAAAAATCCACCTGTAATCCTAGCACACTGGGAGGCCAAGGCAGGTGGACTGCTTGAGCTCAGGAGTTCAAGACCAGCCTGAGCTACAGTGAGACCCCATAGCTGGGTGTTGTGGCAGGAGCCTATAGTCCCAGTAACTAGAGAGGCTGAGGCAAGAGCCTCACTTGAGCCCAAGAGTTTGAGGTTGCTGTGAGCTGTGATGCCATAGCACTCTACCCAGGGCAACAAAGTAAGACTCTGTCACACACACACAAAAATAAATAAATAACGATTATAAAAATCACAGACACACAGAGGAAATTTCCTCACTAAAACAAACTTCCTCTAGGCATAATGGAATGGTCTAATATAGATCTCAAGTAAAGAAAAAATTAAAATAACTTTAATTAAGCTGCATGTTTTTTCTGTTGTGGACTGGTGGGCTGTGCTTTCACCAGGAGCCTTATGATCTGCTATATGTGGCGTATGAAACCAATGCTGTAGCTGTGCCCACAGGCTCCTACTGTGCTGTTCTGAAATGGGATGCTTCCAACTCTCCCAAGGTCTATTAAAAAATGAGGGAGTACCCCCACGGTAAGGCAGACAGAAGGCCTGCCAGCCACTACAGAACCAAGAAAAGGAAACCTGCACAAGCCAACCAGGAGCTTAGGGTCACACATATCACATATTCCTTTTTCTCACTTACTAATGTTGAGACAACAAACTTTATGAATTAAGTAACTGGCAGGGCAACCTCTTGATCATTTACCACTAAACTTTTTAGTTATTGCACATCTTTCAAAATATTACTAAATTAAGCACCCAAAATTCAACTGACTTAGCATCAAAAATTCTAAGGCCAGACTTTGATTACACTCGACTTATGAAAAAAATACCTCTTCCTTCAGGAGGATTTCATCTCCTGCTTCCAAGACTTCCCAGCTAAATGATAAATAGAGGAGACAGGGCCACTCTCCTGAAGATAACAAACACAGGTCCTTTGTCTTCCATTTTTAGTAAGATGGACATTAAATACAGCCATTTAGGTCCTAGAAATTTTAATTAATCCTGAAACAGTCCATTCTCATTTATCCCACCTTGCAACCAACAAGATGTTTTCAAGAACACTGAATTCAATCGGGGGAGCAAACTGTGACAATAAGCTGCTTTCTGCCATGAGGCCTGCCTTACTGTGACTAATAAACTGAACCAGTGGCAAAAGGAAGAATTAAAAGAAAAACAAATCATCTCTGTACATAATTTGCTGATTTTATTTCACTGGGTGCTCAGATGTAATTTTTGCTATTTTAAACAGAGCAAAACTTCCTTGGAGACCACAGGGATGTCTAAAAACCGAGACGAAATAGACAGATAAATACAAAGATGGAAATCTCTTCAGTTCCTTCGGTGAAAACGAGAGACAATTTACAAACATTATACACCATCCAATAGCAAATCACCTACACTTCTTGCTAATACTCGGTTGACGAATTTGGAGTCCAGCACACAGAGCAGAGAAATAAGCATTCCTCAGAGCCTGTCCTAGTTTTCCTGATGTGGGACCAGGGCAAACAACAGTGCAGGCTCACAGAAATCTTAGGTCCAGATATGTGATCCTCTTCTTACCAAGCACAGAGGACCTCAGAGGAAGTACTTTTCAGACAACTGAATCTTACTCCTTTTGCCATCATCTTCCCTTCTCCTAATTTCTTCCTTCCCTTAGGTTACCTCAACTTTTTGGGGGGTGGGTGGAAGCACCTGTGTGTGCTGCACATACAGATTGACAGAGAAAGACAGTAGCAACTGAGATGGTGGGTGGGTCTGAGCTGCAATCCACCAACGGAGCTGTAGAAGTAAAATAATTGGTTGAGTCTATCTTTGACATCATGTCACTCTTTCTCTGTCCCACATATTCATGTTTTCCAAAACCCCTACCATGCTGTGACACAGACCTGTCTTCCCCAGATATTCTCTACGCTCTAGAATACACTGCAGAATCCAGCCTGCTGACATTATTTTACATTTGAATCAACTGTCACATACACTCCAGATTTCTACCTTCTCTTGAAAAATCTAAAAACAATTCTCCATTCCCAAATGGCAAGACTGGGGAGCCAAGAGATGGTACCATGTTTGGTCAGGGCAGATGCCAGTCCCTACCATACCTGCATCATTTCTTTCACCTGCTCTTTCTTTTATGACTCTGTTCCAATTCTTTCCTCTGCCCACTGTTAAAATTTACATGCCCTGCCAACCCAGTGAGGCTAGAGATCTCTACTCACTGACTAGTTCAACTAATGTTAAACTAGTTAATCCTAAGCAATTTAATGTGTAGTAACAGGTTAACTCCTTAGTTTAAGCCCTTGGAAGAGGAAAAAAGTTGCCAAAGGTTAAGAACAAGAGATAACAACTTGCTTCCTGATCACTCCTCTTCCAGACCCTGCAGAGGCTCAGGACGTACCCTATAGATTTCCTCGAGCAGCAGCCTGGCACAGTTCCTGCCAAGGTCCTCTGGAAGCACTGCTGTTCCCTGGCCCTGGGGGTTGGAGGCCAGCTCAGCACTGAGGAAGGTGCCATTGGTGGTCTCAGCAACCAGTGACAACCCAAAGCCTGGAGACCTGGGGATGCAAAGCAAAGACACTGAGCAGATTAATGAAATGGGGGTTATACTCACCAGCAGAAAGCAAACCAAAGATACACACTTTTGACAGCACTGTGTTCTAAGGCTTCCTTCTGGCTGAACCTCATAGCATTACGATTAGCTTACATTGCAGATACATTTAGTGAGGGCCTTAGTGAGGACACACAGGCATGAACAAGAGAGATATGAGTTCAAATTGCTTTCCCTCTTAGCCATCCTTCCCCTACTGCCTATACTGTAAATGGTCATACTGTGAGAATTTTAACAATCAATAATATAACATAACATGAAAAATGGCTACCACATTTTGAGTACCTACTTCCTGCCAATTTCTGAGCTCAGGACTTTACAAGTAGTATGTATGATACTACAGCTCTGCAGACTGTACATCATTTAACAAATGAGGGAATGAAGCAACCTGCACTAGGTCCGCACAGCTAGAAATTGAGCTTCAAACAGATTTTTTTTAGGTCCTAAAGCCCACATTAGTTCTCCAACACACCACGAACTCAACCCTCAGCTGGGCTCCAACACAGAGGTACAAGAGGCCTGGAAACCACCTGAACAAAACTTCCTGAGAAACATCAGGCTCCCTTCCACCCCCAACAAGGAAAACACAAGCCAGAAAGGAACTAGAAAGGGCATATCTTCATGTTTTTGTCTTCAAGGGACATCTCCAGACTTAGAGTACAATTATATAATTGATGAACTGGCACCATGTTCTCTCCTATCATGTTTCTACCACCGAACAGCCAGAGTCTAACACCCTTCTTGTCCAGGACAGTCACCAACGCATTTGTTCATACAGCCAGCACACGCCTGCGGGAAGCCTCGTGAACAAGGGGCACCATGGTAAACACCAGAGCTCTCGATCTCACAGAGTCTGGTGACAACAGAAAATCAGTCCACAAACAATAAAACACAAACTCTTCTCCACAAAATTTCAAACTTTAACACCTCAAGTCTACTTTGCCCAATGGCTTTTAAGTGAAAATGTCATCACACACGTCTGTATGTTTAACATTTTCACAATTAAAAAGAAAGCAGTTTTAATTGTTCCCATAATTTTCTGGCTTCTGAATACACAAGGAAAGCCTAAAGAAGAAATTTTTAGTACATAGATCATCATTTATTTTTCATTTTGCTTTTCTTTTACTTTCCTTGTTTAAACGTTTTCTAATTTTTAAGCTTTTTAGTCTTTATTTAGTATTCTTACTTTTTAACAAAGCAAAGGCTTTAACTAAGCCAAATTCAAATCTGTAGTAACAACTTTCTTTGGATCTGAGTGTGTTGTTTCCACACACATGGATAGAGAAAAATGGTGATATTCACTTAGATGACAAAGAATTTTTAACCCTATCCTGTTATTTACTCAGTGTGGAAGAAGTTGTTCACTTTAATCTTTTGTTGGAACAAAACACAGATGAAGTTTAAAGCTTGGAGCACTGTTCATTAATATTAATTCCCAGGGGCTAGGCATGAGACCCTCAGCTACTAGCGCTAGCCACTTTCCATGCAACAGGCACTCAGAAAATGCCAACAAGAGTAAATCAGAAAGAAATTAATTCTGAAATTATTCTTCCTCTGGCTGCCCAAGCTCTGAGCTGGCAGTTTTAACCTCAATTAGAACAGGCATATGAAAAAGGCTACGGCTGCAGAAGCAGACTCCAAAAACGCAGACTTACTTCCCGGAGTTGACGCCCTTCATGTGGTCTGTGTAAATATAGACGTCAGGTATGAACTTGTTGAGGAGGCTCCTTGCAGAGTCCACAATCCGGTTCGCCATCTGAGGTGATACACGCACAGAGTACCTGCAACCTAGAGTTAAGGATGTCATTCTGCTTGGACTTCAGGACAGAAAAGTCACTTACAAAGCTGGCAAACATTTGTGGAACTGTACTAACACACTGGGACTTCCAATTGTATTTAATTACTTAACTTTACAGTACTATAATTCAACTTCTTCATTATAATTATATAAGGCTTGCATGGTCATGGTGAAAAAATCCAAACAATACAGAGTGTACGAAGTATAAAAAGTAAGAGTTCCTCAACCCTGCCCCTGACTTCCTACCCACCTCACCTCCCAGAACCTAAGGCCAGAACAGATACCACGCTGGGGCTAGCCCGAGTCAGTGTCAATCCACACCCCTCTCCACATGTCAAAGAAAAATAAGTAAGTAGTGTGTACTTCCAATGTGCAATGTATGGTCAAGGGCTGGTTGTACACGTGGGACTAAAGACATGCAAAAATAAGAACATGTGATCCTCCCACTACCCTGATACAAACCCCACATGGCAAGTCCAAAACCAGGTATGCATGATCTGCACGTGCCAGCCCCACTGTTCAAGAATTACTGTCAATACAAATTTAATTTTCATTTGAGCGATAGAAACAAAAATGCTCAGAGACCATGCAAGGAACCTGACCTGTCCTACACACTTCACTAAAAGATCAATCTTATGCTGGTGGGAGGCTCCCAGATCCTGCTGTCAGAGCTGCAGCCTGCTCAGTGTGGCCATCCCCAACTCAGCACCATCTACCCTCCACCATCCTAACTGTCCAGACTTCTCAACCTGAGCTGCCCTCCCCATCCCTTCCAGCCTCGAGTTCCCTCTGTCTCCTGAAAACCCAGTTGGCACCCAACTGTAGTCTCCACTGAACTTACCATACACCTCTCATCACAGACACACATTTTATTCTTCCTCAACAAGACTGCACACTCCATAAGGGCAAGGGCTTTACTTCTGTACCCCTTACAAGCTCTAATACACTACTTTTGTACTCAGAAATGCTCAATAAATATTTGTCTTGACTCAAAGGACAAACTTGAAATGAGGAAAGAGCAAAGAAGGATTTTTCAATACACAGAGCCCATTACATCACCGCCTCTTTGGTCCAGAACATACTTTTGACCACAGACAGCTTGGACAAACAGTCCCAGGTCTCACCCTTTGGACCAAGTGGGTACTGTCCTTCTGAGGCTGCCCACTCTGCCTGGGACAGCACAGGAGATGTCACTATTCGAACAATAATCCCACAGCATTCGTGGCTCCTGAAGTTCTTTCACCTACATTATCAGCTTATTTTGTGCTCACAGCAACCCTGTGCCAAGGGCCATAATTCCTAGTTCTAGAGGATTATGTCAAGGACAACTAAGACTCAAAACTAAGATACTTGCTCAAATTTAAACAGATCTGACTCCAAAAACCATCTTCCTCCCCACACCCCATCAGAGTTATGGAATCAAGAGGGTAACAGGAACAATTTAGGGGCAATAGAAATCTGTGCTATTATAGAATTCAGGCAGTGAAGTAGAGAAAAAGGCAAAGGAGCTTTAAAGCAGATACATCGAGTAACTTCGAGCCCTCTGGCTTGGCATGGAGGCCCTACTAAGGGATGGCTGAGAACCCAAGTTCCAGAATCAGACTGTGTTCAAGTCCCAGGTCCAGCAAACTGCATCATTCTGAGTCAAGTGTGCTAGCTTCCCTGTGCCTTCACTTCCTCATCAGTAAAAGAGTAATAATCATAACACTCCTCACCACGTTTGGAGGTACAAATAAAATAGTAATTAATAGTAATGCAGTGCTTGTTGTGTGGTAGGAGCCCAGCAAATGTCACCTGTTGCTTTTCTATTATTAGTCCAAGATTCAAATCCCAAAGCAGCAGTTCCTATCCTTTCAGGAATCAGCCCTCTGAGAATCTGATGACAGCTATGGACTCTCTCCTAAGAAACATATGCACACTCACAATCTTGCAGAAAATCACAAGGAGTTGTGAACCTCATAAAGCCAATTTATGAATCAATACCCACGAGACAAGTTCATGGCTACAGTCCATATGGGACCCTTATCCTTTCACCCACCCTGTGTTCCAGGTGAGATCTAAGAGAGGTGCACGTGTTTATGTGTGTGGTGGTGGTGGTGAGTGGGCTGGGGGGTGGGAGTTGATTCTCCAAGTACTTCCCTATAGTCAAGAAAAGGTAACCAGACCACCCCGCAAATTCCAACTCACCACCCCCCAGCCTCTTCACCTAACTCTAGGTATCAAATCATAAGCAACAGGACAGCACCACAAAACTAAACAGAGTGTTTCTTCCTCTGTTGCCTACATCAGGCAGTGGGGAAAATCTGCATGGGTGGCATTAAATAAGAAGCAACTACTGTCTAGTCACAGCTACTGGCAGGAACCCACACCAGCTCCCTCCCAGATCCTGGCCAATAGATCCTCATGTAGAATCCAAGAGGGAAAAGATGTGCTTTAGGGAGTAGCTCAGTTAAAACCACAAATGCACAAAAGAGTGGAGCCAGTTCTCCCAGCTTCAGCCCTCCTAGGGGGCTACAACCCCTAAGCTCAGTCTAGCAGTCAGCTATCCTTGCATGTAAAAAACCACAAGCCAACTAAAGCTTTTTCCAAAGGCAGCATTTTTTCCCCAGGTCTTAAAACTGGCAAAGGTGATCTCTATTCAAACCCACATTCCACTGAGGTGTTTGTTAAATAGGCACCTCTGCAGACCAGTGGCTGGAATGTTTGGTTCACCGACAGGGAACTGAGCAAGGACACAGTGTCAATTTTCCAGGGGAGCTGAGAGGATGCCTCTACAAGTCAGAGATATATCGGAGATGATTTAGGTGTCCTGTCCCTTGCCTCAAGGAAGGGAGGAACTTGGGGCCTCACAAGTATCTGCCTGACTCAGGTTCTATTCAGGAAAGGTTCACACAACATGAGCAAGAGAAACCAGGAAGGAACAAAGTTACACCCAGAGTGCCTGGGCATGAGAGCTCTGTTAGCTTTCATGCTCTCTGGAAAACTCGGAGCCTTCTCCATTCCCCAGCATTCTGGTGAAAGCAGGAAGTCAGGGGATTGGAAATGTTAATGGGCTTAAAGATCACGTCTAGTGGAAGTAGATTCGTGTGGTATATGGGAAAAGAGATTGTGTTTTGGGAATTCTGTTTGGGGAGTTCAGATATTAGAAATGGCAAAATCTTAGGTGCTGACATGATCCAGGTGGAGACAGGTATTGGTGGCTAGGGAACTGGAAGGTGACTGTCTTTTGAAAGTGTGACAAGGGAGGCAGACCAGGATGCCTGCTTCTTCGGGTGTGGTGGGTGGATGCCTTAAGTCAGTTTTGTATTTATCAGGAGGTCTGGGATGGTGGTACTTGGAGGAAAAGAAGTAATATAGTGACTTTTCAGAGGCCTTGATTAGTTTGAACAGTAAGTGGTGAAGGATGTGGAATGTGTGGGCTGCACAACCACAGATGGAGAAAGTAAAAGTAGTTGAGATAAAGGAACAAACTTGGAGTGCTGCCTGAAGTTCTTTGTAGGGATGATTGTAAGAGCAGAGGAGTATTAAAATTTGCCTGAATTATGGTCTATTCTCTGCATTGGTACCCTGGGGCCCACCTAAGGGCCAAGCCTTGTGTATACCAGCAGAGAACTGGGCAGAAAGAGAAACTGTTCCCATCCCATCCAGCTTGATAGTTGAATCAGCCCTGTGACTTACTAAGTTGATGTTCAATTCTAATATTCTCCAATTGTGAGAATAATTGAGAAACTTACAAGAAATGCAATGCATCCAGAAGTGTTTAAAAAAAACCCTAAATGTGCCTTTTCTACTTGATCAATGTCGGTGTCAAGAATGATCTCATTAACAGGCACTTTGTATTCCATTATTCACAAGTTGTAGCAAGTTCACAAACTCATCCTAAAATAAGTCCTGCATACCTCATTGCTGAATATCACTATGGTCACCTTCAAAGTGCTCCCCTTGGGAAGCAATACACTGATGTCAAATGTTCAGTCCACTCTTCAAAGCAATTTTAGAACTCTGTTTTTGAAATGGCCATCAGTGCTGTGATTGTATTATCCTCGATGTCCTGAATGTCATCAAAATGTCTTCAATATTTCCTTTAACTTTGGGTAAAGAAAAAAGCCATCTTTACCAAATACCTATGGACTTAGTCTCAATATAAGAGAGTTCTCTCCTCTGCTTTTACAATCATCCCTACAAAGAACTTCAGGCAACACCCCAAGTTTGATCCTTTATCGCAACTACTTTTACTTTCTCCATCTGTGGCTGTGCAGCCCACACATTCCACATCCTTCACCACTTACTGTTCAAACTAATCAAGGCCTCTGAAAATTCTACACTATATTACACTTCTTTTCCTCCAAGGGAGAGATGAGGCAAGATGGCAGATTGGAGCCAGCTTTCCATAGAGGCTCCTGTTCAGAAGGAGAGTTAAAGGACAGAAGTTTATCAAGTAAGCTGATGGTTTGGATCTGAGCCAAGAGAGAATTGAAGTGTGCACATCACCCCTGCTGAGGCGAGCTGTGACCACAAGGACAAACAATAGGTACAAAACCCATCGCCAAGTGGATGGGAGTGCCCTCCCCCATGAGAACAGCTTGCAGTGTACTTTCTACAAACAAGCGAGCAGAGTTCAGATCTCTTCTTATTCTATCAGACAGGAGAGAGCCGCTAAAAAATAGATCTCCCTCCCCAGAGAAGACCCACTAGTGTACCATGGTACTCTACTGCCAGGAGTAAAACTGAACATATATTCTACCCGCAATTCTGAACTCCCAGCATTCCCCTCCACTCCCACCCCGAGGTCTGGAAGCCTGTCCCCCATGGAGTCCAGATTCTTGGGCATTTTCTCAAGAGGTATGGATAAGGATGGGCTGTTACAACTCTGTGCTGAATCAGCCGCACGGGTGTAAAGAGGGGACTGTGGTGTGAGGGAGCCATATGGGAGAGGGAGAAACGGTGCCCTGGGGCACAGCACACTGGTGGGGGTAGGGGAGTGGGGGGTGGGGAACAATAGGGCTCCCACTACTAGTGATATATTGGAGGAACACTTCTCGTCTCTCTTAGCAACCAGAAGGAGCCGGGCCTCTACTCCAGTGGCAGCCACGAAAGAAAAAGATCTGGGACAGAACCATAGGCTCCATGAGCAAAGAGTATGCCTGAAGTGGTACCTGCCTGGGTGGGGCGCAGAGGCGGCATACCCCCAGGGCGAGGCTGAGTCAGAATTGCTGGTTTTGTGAACCCAAGATGCACCCGGAGAATAACTGAGACAAAAGCAGGCATGGCAGCAGCAGCAGCCCAGGGAGGGGCAGGAACTGAGAGCCCTTTGTGACCTCTAACCACGCCAGCCCCAGCACAGAGTGCAGTGAAGACAGAGATGCCAGCTCCAGCAGAATTGGCACAGAGGCACAGGGCGGGGCTGAGTTGCAGTTTCTGTGAACTCAAACAGCACCTAGCCCACAGTGGAATATAGCCAGGCCAGAAACACAAATTCCAGGAGAATATAAGTGGCAGCAACATCCATCTGGGGTGGGGCTGGAACTGAGTGATACTCCCCAGCTTCCATTTAATACCCGAGGTAGTCAGGCTTCAGCTCCCCCTGCTGACTGGTGGTAGAGTATGGGGCCTGGCTGAGGAGACAAAGATCTCCCTGTGACTCAGACAGGCACAAATCTCTGGTGCATATGCTCATTGAAGGGAACTGGGCCACAGCCCTGTGGGGTTACCAGTGACTGGGTGTGACAGAGGTACAAGGTGGGGAAGGAGGCATCAACCTCCCTGGACTAATTCATTTGCTGGGTGGGCCCTTCTGGCTCCAAGGAGCACCAGAGCAAGCCACACTCAAGCTGCCAGCAGACCCCTGCTATCTAGTGGCTGGAGACCTATTGAACTCTCCCACTTGAGACTTGGTGCTGACTAGAACAACTGATTTGGAACTCTTTTTTTTTTTTTTTTTTTGCAGTTTTTGGCTGGGGCTGGGTTTGAAACTGCCACCTCCAGTATTTGGGGCCAGCGCCCTACTCCTTTGAGCCACAGGCGCCACCCTGATTTGGAACTCTTGATTTGGGCCAATCACCTGAGGACCATCCAAGGTGGTACCCTGGTTGTCTTGTTGTGGGAAGGTTTGATTTTCCTTTTACAGTTGTTGCCCATGGGAGGTGGGTATCTTAGTTGCTTGTATTTCTCCACAGCTGAGACTTCAACCTAGAGTTACTGATTCACTAGGATTGGACAGAGACCAGCTGTAACAAGACAGAACCACCTAGCCCCACCACACCAAGCAGGTGCCCAGTGTTTCGGGCTGTAGTATGTATGGGTCCTTTGCAAAGCTATAGGGGAAAAGCTGCAGTCACAGTCACAGTCCCAGCTCTTGGGCAAAAGGCTGGTTAATCACTATTCCAGGAGCCCTCAATCCAATTTCACTTTACCTGCTCATCTAGCCAAATGGTGAAAAATAATCATGGGGCAGAATCATAAAAAATAATCATGGAGAGGAAAACCTCTGGTAACATGAATAATCAGAGAAGATCAACTCCCCCAAGGAATGACATGGTGGACACACCATAAGATCCCGTTCATAAACAAATGGCTGAGAAGCCAGAAATCAAGTTTACAATTTGGATGGCAAATAACAGAATGGAAGTAAAGTTGAATAAATTCAAAGACAAAATCACCAACGATTTTGATACATTGAGAAAAGAATTTGCAGCCCTACAAGATATGAGAAATACAGTAGAATCCCTCAGTAACAGAATGGAGCAGGCAGAAGAAGGATTTCTGACATCTAAAACAAAGCTTTTGAATGCTCCCAATTGCTCAAAGAGGAAGAGAAGTGGAGAGCAAAAATGGATCATTCTCTCAGAGAGCTGTGGAATCATTCCAAAAAAACTAATATTTGCCTTATAGGAATTTCTGAAGGCAGTAAGGTTACTTTGAAAGGCCCTGATGCTCTACTCCAAGACATAATCGCGAACTGCCCAAACATGGCAAGAGATTCTGAAATTCACAGAGCAGACAGTTTCAGAATCCCAGCATGGCTAAATCCAAATAAAGCATCTCCTAGACACATTATAATTAACTTCACCAAAGTTAATATAAAGGAGAATATTCTGCAAGCAGCCAGATGAAAGAAAACCATAACCTACTAGGGGAAGAATATTAGAATGACTGCAGATCTCTCTGCTGAAACTTCTCAAGCTACAACAGGATGGTCATTGACCTTTAACCTCCTAAAACAAAATAACTTTCAACCCAGAATCCTGCATCCTGCATCCTCCATTTGTGATGGAGAAATTAAATATTTTAAGGACAGTCACATGTTGAAGAAATCTGCCATAACTAAACCAGGTCTCCAGGATATTCTCAGACCTATCCTCCACAATGACCAGCACAATGCTCTACCTCCAAAGTAAACTCACTCAGAAACTTTGGATCAAATTCCAACTTCCACAGTGGCAAAAGGATTAAAAATGTCCACTGAACTTTTGAAAAACTCGATACCCAAAATACTACCAGGCTTATCAATACTCTCAATTAATGTGAATGGCCTAACTGTCCTCCAAACAGGCACAAGATAGCTGACTAGATAAAAAAAACTCAGGCCAGATATCTCCTGCATACAAGAATCTCATCTTACCTTAAATGATAAATATAGACTCAGGGTGAAGGGATGGTCATGTATAATTTAGGCAAATGGCAATCAGAAAAAAGCAGACATTCCAATTTTATTCACAGATAAAATAGACTTTAAACAAACAAAAATAAGGAAAGATAAGGATGGTCACTTCATATTTGTAGGGTAAAACTCAACATGATGAGATTTCAATTATTAACATTTATGCACCTAACCAGAATGCACTTCAATTTAATAGACTCTAATAGAGATGAGGAACTTGATTTCCTCCAGTACCATAATAGTCAGAGATTTTAACACCCCTTTTGCAGCGTTGGATAGATCCTCCAATAAGAAAATAAGCAAAGAAATTTTAAACTTAAACGTAACCATTCAACAACTGGATTTAACAGACATTTACAGAACATTTCATCCTAACAAAACTGAATACGCATTCTTCTCAGCAGCTCACGGAACATACTCCAAAACTGATCAGATCTTAGGTCACAAGTCTAACCTCAGCAAATTTAAAAGAATAGAAATTATTCCTTGCATCTTCTCAGACCATCACGGAATAAAAGTTGAACTCAGTAACAACAGGAATCTGCATACTCTTACAAAAACATGGAAACTAAATAACCTTATGCTGAACAATAGCTGGGTCATAGATGAGATTAAGAAAGAAATTACCAAATTTTTGGAACAAAATGATAATAAAGACATGAAATATCAGAACCTCTAGGATACAATAAACACAGTCCTAAGAGGGAAATTTGTAGCATTGCAAGCCTTCCTCAAGGGAATGGAAAGAGAGGAAGTTAACAACTTAATAGGACATCTCAAGCAACTGGAAAAGGAAGAACATTCCAATCCCAAACCCAGCAGAAAAAATAACCAAAATTAAAGCAGAATTAAATGAAATTGAAAACAAAAGGATTATACAACAGATCAATAAATCAAAAAGTTGGGTTCTTTGAAAATGTCAATAAAATAGATAAACCTTTGGCTAACCTAACCAGGAATATAAGAGTAAAATCTCTAATTTCATCAATCAGAAATGACAAAGATGAAATAACAACAGACTCCTCAGAAATTCAAAAAATCCTTAATGAATATTACAAGAAACTCTATTCTCAGAAATATGAAAATCTGAAGGAAACTGACCAATACTTTGAAGCATGTCACCTTCCTAGCCTTAGCTGAAATGTTGAAAAGGCCTATATCAAGTTCTGAAATAGCATCAACGATCCAAAATCTCCCCAAAAAGAAAAGTCTGGAACCAGATGGCTTCACATCAGAATTCTACCAAACCTTTAAAGAGGAACTAGTACCTGTATTACTTAACCTTTTCAAAAATATAGAAAAAGAAGGAATACTACCCAACACATTCTATGAAGCAAACATCATCTTCATCCCCAAACCAGGAAAAGACCCAACAAGAAAAGAAAATTATAGACCAATTTCACTAATGAATATTGATGCAAAAATATTCAATGAGATCCTAGCAAACAGAATCCAGCAACACATCAAACAAATTATACACCATGACCAAGTGGGTTTTATCCCAGGGTCTGAAGGCTGGTTCAATATACGTAAATCTATAAATATAATTCATCACATAAATAAAATTTAAAAAAGACCATATGATTCTCTCAATTGATGCAGAAAAAGCTTTTGATAATATCCAGCATCCTTCATGATCAGAACACTTAAGAAAATGGGTATAAAAGGGACATTTCTTAAAGTGATAGAGGCCATCTACAGCAAACCCATAGCCAATATCATATTGTATGGAGTTAAACTGAAATCATTTCCACTCAGATCAGGAACTAGGCAAGGATGCCGCCATTAACATTGTAATGGAAGTCTCAGCCACCATAATCAGGCAAGAGAAAGCAATCAAGGGGATCCAAATAGGACCAGAGGAAATCAAACTTTCACTCTTCACAGATGATATGATTGTGTATCTGGGAAACACCAGGGATTCTACTACAAAACTCCTAGAAGTGATCAAGGAAATCATCACAGCAGCGTCTCAGGTTACAAAATATATACCAACAATAGTCATGCTGAAATAACAGTGAAGGACTCTATTCCATTCACAGTAGTGCCAAAGAAGATGAAATATTTGGGAGTTTACCTAACAAAGGATGGGAAATATCTCTATAAAAAGAACAATGAAACTCTAAGAAAAGAAATAGCTGAAGATGTTAACAAATGGAAAAACATACCATGCTCATGGCTGGGAAGAATCAACATTGTTAAAATGTCCATTCTACTCAAAGCAATAAACAATTTTAATGCAATCCCTATTATACTTTAAAGACCTTGAAAAAATAATACTTCGTTTTATATGGAATCAGAAAAAACCTCAAATAGCAAATACATTACTCAGAAATAAGAACAAATCAGGAGGTATCACATTACCAGACTTCAGGCTATACTATAAATCTATAGTGATCAAAACAGAATGGTACTGGCAAAACAACAGCTCGGTAGATTTATGGAACAGAATAAAGAACCAAGAGATGAACCCAGCTACTTATCATCATTTGATCTTCAACAAGCCTATATAAAATATCCAGTGGGGGAAAGACTCCCTATTTCACAAATGGTGCTGTGTGAACTGGCTGGCTACCTGCAGAAGACTGAAACTGGATCCACACCTCTCACCATTAACTAAGATAGATTCTCACTAGATTAAAGATTTAAACTTAAGACGTGAAACTATAAAAATACTAGAAAAAAGTGCAGGGAAAACACTTGAAGAAATTGGCCTGGGAGAATATTTTATGAGGAGGACCCCCTGGGCAATTGAAGCAACACTAAAAATACATTACTGGGATCTGATCAAACTAAAA
>CAUYRH010049815.1:0-13716 GCA_963574655.1 Perodicticus potto
GGAAGACAAAAATGCAATAAATCAAATCAAAACAAGCAAACCAAAAACTTTACAGGATAAGATTGGGGGGGAAAACAATTACTATGGGTGGAAACACTAGCAAAATTTATGTCTAATTGTTGAAAAAGGCAACAATGGAAAATTATATTTAAACTAGAAAAATGAAGAAATAAAAGAAAAAAAAGAAAAGAAAAATCTTTAAGGAAAATGTTGAAATTGAAAACAAAACAACAATAATGAAAAGAAACAAACAAACAACAACAACAAAAAAACCCAAAACAAAACCAAAAAACAAAGCAGTATATATATCTTGCTGATATTGTCTGGGTAAGAGGTGATCTTCTGGGGTATGATATGTTAATCACAATGTTGATACGGCTGAACAAAATGGAGACCGGAGGCCTCTAATGATTTCTCAAACCCAACAGGGTAGAGAGCTTAAATCCTCCTCAGCCTGCTTAGAAGGCACTTTAAATTGCTAACTTGGGCTAAGCAGAAGCTTTCCCAGGAAAGCACTTGTGGCTGGAATCACTCCTTAAGTGGCTCTCCACTTATCCAGTGTGCCAAAACCGGTCTCACCTTATGTCCCTGAGGGCTAAGGCTGCAAGGCATCTCAGTCCCTGCCTTTAGGCTGCTCAGTCCCTAGATTACTTGCTCCCGCCCGATGCTTGTTCTGCGACCCTGAGGGTGGAGCTTGCCAGCGGCAGTTCTCCTATGATGGCTCCGCACGACCCACAACCAAACACTGGTAGCTCCGTTTGGCTCGGTAGCTCAGTCTTGAGCCCCAGACAACACTGAAAGACCTCCACACTCTTGCCCTAGTTCTCCCAAGGCAGTTCAACTGATTGCCAAGTCCAAAAGAAACCCAAACAGCTCACAGGTAAGGCCTTTCCAATGAGTGAGTGCAATCTACCTGCTGCTGCAGCCACAGCTGCCGGCAGGATTAGACTGAACGAACACATGCAACCACTTGCCAGATCTCCACTGCTTTTGCCTTCCTCAGGCAGTCCAGAAGTCTCACGCTGTCTCCCTGTGTCCCCAAAGGGATGTTTCTGGGCAGATCTCGCCAGCCAGAGATGCCTGAAGTCTTCTTTCCCCAGTCTCACTGTGCCCAGTTGCAAGGAAGCTGTTACTCGGCCGCCATCTTAAAGCCACTCTAAATTATAATTTTATATGCAATTTTCCTGCCTGGGTGTTGTGGCTTATGTCTAATCCTAGCTCTCTGAGAGGCAGAGGCACATGGATTGCATGAGCTTACAGGTTCAAGACCAGCCTGAGCAAGAGTAAGACTCTGTTTCTAAAAACATCCAGGCATCCCAGGCCAACAATGACAACTGCAACAACAACAACAACAACAACAACAAAAATAGCTGGTGTTGTGGCGGGCACCTGTAGTCCCAGCTACTTGGGAGGCTGAGACAAGAGAATCACTTAAGCCCAAGAGTTTGAGGTTGCTGTGAGGTGTGATGTTACAGCATGCTACTGAGGGTGGCATAGTGAGACTCTGTCTCAAAAAAAAAAAAAAATCTGAGCATTGTGATGGGCGTCTGTAGTACTAGGTACTCGGGAGGCTGAGGCAAGAGAATTGCTTGAGCCCAAGAGTTAGAGGTTGCTGTGAGTTATGATGCCATGGTACTCTACCCGGGCGACAAAGTGAGTTAGTACAGTTTATGTAGCACCAGAATTACCTGTTTCTTTAAAAAGTTTGGTAAATTCACTAATAAAAACATCAGGATCTGGTGCTTTTGGAGGGAGGCTTAGTCTTCTGACCACTTTATTTTTATTATTGTGATTGGTCTGTTTAACTTTTCTCTCTCTCCTATGGTCAGTTTTGTTAATTTTCCTTTTCTAAGAAAATAATCTTTCATTTAAATATTCAGATTTACTTGCACATAGCAGGGAAAAGCAGCCTAGGTATGATTCTTTTAATTAGAATATATTTCTTACTTTCTTATTTTCATTGTTTATATTATGCATTTGTGCTTCCTCACATTTTTCCTTGATTAGCTAATAACCTATTTGTTTACATTTGTTATTTTAAAAAACTCTTAAATTTATTCATTATAGTATTGTTTTGCTTTCTAATTAATAAATTTTTTTTTTTTTTTGAAACAAAGCCTCAAGCTGTCACCCTGGATAGAGTGCCGTTGCATCACAGCTCACAGCAACCTCCAATTCCTGGGCTCAAGTGAATCTTTCCTCCACCTCCCAAGTAGCTGGGACTACAGGCACCCACCACAACGCCTGGCCATTTTTTGGTTGCAGCCATCATTGTTGTTTGGCGGACCCGGGCTGGATTCGAACCCACCAGCTCAGGTGTACGTGGCTGGCGCCTTAGCCCGTTGAGCCTAATTAATAAATTTCTAACATCCTTATAAAGTCTTCCCTTCTGCTTTATTTATTTATTTAGTCTTACTCTGTCACCCTGGGCAGAGTGCCGTGGCATCCCACTCGCAGCAACCTCAAACTCTTGGGCTCAGGCAATCCTCCTGCCTCAGCCTCCCAAGTAGCTGGGACTACAGGTGCCCACCACAACATCCAGCTAATTTTTCTACTTTTTTTTTTTTTTTAGTAGAGATAGGTTCTCACTCCTGAGCTCAAGCAATCCATGCGCTCTGGGCTCCCGGAGAGCTAGGATTAGAGGCGTGAGCCACTGTGCCCAGCCCACCTTCTGCTTTTTAAATGTTTGCCCTATTATTCTTTTTCTAATACTGTGAGTTAATGCCATCTCAGAGTCATAAAATAGTTGCTGTGGTTCTGGCCAGCTCATCTGAATTGTAGGCAAGAAGAAAGAAAAGGGCAAGGGACAAAGGTGGAGCCCCTCTCAGCTGAGTCAGCTTCTTTTAAGAAACTTTTCTGTGTGTTTCTCGCAATAACTTTGTTTTGTATTTCATTGACCATGCTTATCTGCAAGACAATCTGGGAAATGCAGATTTTTAGCTGGACACATAATCTCAAACACTACGAGAGTCTGCTACTGATGAAGAAAGGGTTAATAGATAAGGGGTACATAATCTGTAGCAGATTTTTAAAATCTCAGAAGTTTAGGAATTTTACTAAACCGTATCTTGTTATTGCATGTACTGTGTTATTTCTTTTCCTGGGACACGGTATATCTCCAATAACCTTCCTCCAGACTTATGGGTTATTCTGGTTCAGAATTTTAGTGCTATTTTAAAAGTTTTAACACAAAAATTGGTCAGGTCATAATTATTATTGTTTTGCACAGTTAGGATTTGTGTATTTTTTTAAAATAATATTTAAATTTATTCATATTAGGTCTAATGAAGCACAAGCTGAAATGGCTTAAGTGTCTGTTACAGATGTCGAAGTTTCTTTTCAATTACAGGTCATGGGCTGGCAGCGGTGGCTCACACTTGTAATCCTAGCACCCTGGGAGGCCAAGATGGGTGGATTTCCTGAGCTCAGGAGTTTGAGACCAGCCTGAGCAAGAGTGAGACCCCACCTCTAAAAGACAGCCAGTGTTTGTGGTGGGTGCCTATAGTTCTAGCTACTCAGGAGGCTGAGGCAAGAGAACCCAAGAGTTTGAGGTTGTTGTGAGCTATGATGCTGTGGCACTTTACCGAGTGCGACAGGGGTGACAAAGTGAAACTTTGTCTCAAAAAAGAAAGTGCAATTACTGCACCTCATCAGCCTAGTCCTTGACTTTCTGCTAAAAAAGGTAAAAAATCTGTGTGCGGTGACAGAAGAGCACACCTATTCATGCCACAAGCAAGGAATCAAAGCCAAAGAACAGAGTATTGTAAATTTGATTCTGTAATCATGACACTCCAGAGAATGGATACTGAATTAGCTGAGCACATTCTGTCCATAATTCTGACATATTCCAGTCTGAGGAACTCTGTTGGCGGAGATTTCATTCTCTTTTACAGAAAAGAAAACAGAATTCAAGTCTCTATAAAAGTGATTAACAGCTTTTCCATTTCTTCATTTTTCCTGTAATCACCTGTTCCTGACACCAAGAGCACCCTCCATGTCACCATTGTTCCCAGCATCCTCTCGTGTGCTTTTTCTTTTCTCCATGTTCCCTTAATTCCACTGGGGCAAATCTCTGGGCTGCAGTCACACGTTCTGTCAGCATAATAACTTCATCATCCTATGCTGGAAAGACAGGAGATTTCTTCCCAATAAAGTGTTCTGTGTGCTGGAAGAGCTTCACATTATACTGGGTGACAAAGTAATAGCCTTTTCAGAGCACCCAGCTCTAGCTGTTTGACCTACTCAATGGGTATAATTCTTGGAATGTGTAGGAATGTCAAAGTTGACAACTACATCCACACCAGTTAAGTCCAAACCTCAGCTTGCACCATCATTTGCTAGGAGAATGGAAAGAGCCTTTGTCTTAAACTTATTAAGGGGTTCCAGTTACTTTGATTTATCTGTCCATGGAGGGGGATGGCAGTGAATTCAAGATTTCAGAGTAGCAAACTGTTCTCTGAGTATCATTACAGGTGCTACATAATATCATAAAGGAGTTTCTAGCCAATGCATTTAGTATATAGACCAGGTAGGCACCCTTGAATTTAGAAGGAATAAGCAAGTAGGGCGCTGGCCCCATATACTGAGGGTGGCGGGTTCAAACCCGGCCCCAGCCGAACTGCATCAAAAATTAGCTGGGCGCTGTGGCGGGCACTTGTAGTCCCAGCTACCTGGGAGGCTGAGGCAAGAGAATCGCTCAAGCCTAAGAGGTGGAGGTTGCTGTGAGCTGTGACTCCACAGCACTCTACGGAGGGCGATAGAGTGAGACTCTGTCTCTACAAAAAAAAAATTTAAAAAAAAAGATAATATTGCTGTAATTTCTCAACTGTCTGGTGTCTAGAGGAAACAGCACGTTGCATAGGGTTCTTCACAGCTGCTTGTTGAAGCTTTTGCCCCTTCTTGGTTATGGTAGTGGAGAAGAGACATGTTTTCTGATCTCGGGGAATCACTTTAAGGATCTTGTCAACCTCTTTCTCAAAATCCATGTTCTGTATTTGGTCAGCTTCATCCATGACCAAGTACTTGAGAGCTCTTAAATTGAAGCCTTTGCATTTTCCAAGTGATCAATTAGTCAACCAGGAGCTGCTATAAATACATGTTTTTTGTTTTCTTGGGGGGTTCCTGGTCCAGAGATTGAGACACTGAATCAATTCCACCCTCAATCACAACCCACTGCACTCCAATAGAGGACCCAGGGCTTCAAACTGCTCTGAGATCTAAAATGCCAACTCCCAAGTGGGAGTGAGAACTAGGGCAAATAAACCCTGGGGTGTCTCCAGCAGCACATTCAGAATGGGCAAAGCAACAGCCCTGTTTTTCCAGAGCCAGTTTCTGCCATCCCAATGATATCATGAGCTTGTAAGGCCAAAGAAATAGCTTCAATTTGGATCTTTGTGGGCTTTGCCCATCCTAACTAGTCATAAGCTTCACATAATACATCTGTAACATCCAAGTCTTTTTTAAAATTATTTTTTCAGATTAATTTGAGGGTACAAAGAATTAGATTATAATGTTTGCATTTGTTCGATAGAGTCCCTCTTATAATTGTGTTCTTCCCCCAAGAGGTGTGCCATACATCCTAGTATTGTGCCCATTAAGTGGGAGCACACCCATCCCTCTCCTTTCTCCCCTTTCCCTGCTCCTTCATTTCCCTGCCCTTGAACTGATTTGAGTTTTTGTCTTATATGGGTATATATCAGATCATCTACTGGCTTCATATTAGTATTGAGTGCATTGGATTCTTGCTTCTCTAATCTCGTGATACTTTACTAAGAAGAATGTGCTTCAACTCCATCCAGGTTTATACAAAGATGTAAAGTCTGCATCTTTTTTAATGGCTGAATAGTATTCCATGGGATACATATACCATGGTTTGTTAATCCATTCTTGGGTTGGTAGGCATTTAGGTTGTTTCCACATTTTGACAATTGTAAATTGAGCTGCAATAAATACTCTAGTGCAAATATCCTTATGATAAAATGATTTTTTTCCTCTGGGTACATGCTTAGTAGTGGGATTGAGGGATCAAATGGGAAAACTAATTTGAGTTTCTTAAGGATTCTCCATATTTCCTTTCAAAGAGGCTGTATTAGTTTGAAGTTCCACCAACAGTATAAAAGTGTTCCCTTCTCTCCACATCCATGCCAGCATCTGCACTTTGAGACTTTGTGATGTGGGCTACCCTCAAGTCTTTAAATATTTTAATTTCCTCCTCTTCCACTGCCAGCTGGGGTGCTTCAGTCAGAGAATCATGCTTGTTTGTCTAGATTTTTACCACATGTTTACAGTGTTATTTGCTCACCATTCCTCTTTGCATCTCAGATTATCCTTCTAGAATCACTCTTATTCTTTTTCTTATTTTCTTACCTTTTTGAATTTTCTTTTTATTTTTACATATACATATGTTTATTAGGTTTCCACTTTTTGCCTTCACAGAATTTAAAAGGCTTAAAATTTATTAACAATAACAATATTTAAGATTAGGACTAGAAATAAAAACCATGAGAAACCAAGAATGAATGAAGATAAATACATTCAGAAAAGAAAACAGACGATTACTGCATCAAAATATTAAGCAATATTAGTAATAATAATGCCAAGAAAGTAATGTTCACATTGTCAAATAAGAGTATGTCTATTATAGAATGCTTTGACTCTGAGGCTCAGTATGAAGTCATCAGTTAACTTCTTATTTTTTCCCCAAAGTCTTAAAAAATAGACAACTAATATTATATAAATAAAAATAAAAGAGAGTTTCAAAAAACAGATCATGCCAAATCCTGTAGACAACAGAAAAAGAAGAAATATTTCAAAATCATTCTACTTGATCTGGGTACACCTGATATTGAAATTGGAGAAAATATATTGTTATAAAGGGAAATTACAAACATATTTCACTTATAAGTGAGGATGCAATATCCTAAACAACATATTAACAAGTTGAATTAAAAATTAATGTTTGAGTAATGTACTTTGGTCAAAACTGAATCCAATTTATGTAAGAATTAGTCAGTATTTTCTTTCCTCTTTTTTTTGTTTTCTTTCCCTCACCCCCTCCCTCCTTCTCTCTCTGTCTGCTCTCTCCTTCCCCCATGCCCCACTGTGTCATTAATTGTCACTAATTGTCCTCAAATCTAAAGTTGAATACATAGGATTCATGCGTCTCCATTCCTGTGATATTTCACTAAGAATAATATGTTCCACCTCCATCCAATTTACTACAAATGCTGCAAAGTCTCCATTGTTTTTGATGGTTGAGTAATATTCCATGGTATACATATACCATAGCTTACCAAGCCATTCCTGGGTTGAAGGACATTTAGGCTGTTTCCACATTTTAGCAATTGTAAATTGGGCTGCGATAAACAGCCTAGTACAAGTGTCTTTATAATAAAAGTTTCTTTTTTCTTCTAGATAGATGCCCAGTAATGGGATTGCAGGATTGAATGGGAGGTCTAGGTTGAGTTCTTTGAGCTTTCTCCATACTCCTTTCCAAAAATGTTGTATTAGTTTGCAGTCCCACCAGCAGTGTAGAAGTGTTCCTTTCTCCCCACATCCACACCAGCATCTGCAATTTTGAGATTTTGTGATATAAGCCATTATCACTAGAGTTAGATGGTATCTCAGGGTGGTTTTACTTTGCATTTCTCTAATACTTAGGGATGATGAGCATTTTTTCAACAGTTTACTGGCCATTCATCTGTCGTCTTTAGAGACAATTCTATTCATCTCTCTGTAAACACGTTTACAGTGTTATTTGCTCACCGTTCCCTTTTCCATCCCAGATTATCCTTCTAGAATCACTCTTATTCTTTTTCTTATTTTTTATCTTTTTTTTTTTAGAATTACTTTTATTCTTCCTAAAGTACACTCTTCAGGGTATGTTCACAGTAAAACCCGTTAATTTTTGTTGCTCGTAAATGTCTCTATCTCACCCTTACTATTGAAAGATAGTTTATTTATTTATTTATTTATTTTTAGAGACAGAGTCTCACTTTGTCACCCTCAGTAGAGTGCTGTGGCGTCGCAGCTCACAGCATCCTCCAGCTCTTGGGCTTAGGCGATTCTCTTGCCTCAGCCTCTCAAGTAGCTGGGCCTACAGGTGCCTGCCATAATGCCCAGCTATTTTTTGTTGCAGTTTGGCCCGGGACCAGGTTCGAACTTGCCACCCTCAGTATATGGGGCCGGTGCCCTACCCACTGAACCACAGGTGCCACCTTGAAAGATAGTTTAGCTGGGTCTTGAACTCTAGGCTAACTATTATTTTCTCTCAATAGATTGCAGGTATTCCATTGTAGGGACAAGTATCGTCTGTATTGTTGCTATCGAGGAGCCAGCTAACAGTTTAGTTGGCGGCCCTTCCTAGGTAATCTCTCTATTCTGACTGCCTTTAGATCTTCTATTTATCTTTTGGGTTCAGCAGTTTCACCATGATGTATCCAGGTGTGGGTTTCTTTTTATTATCCAGCTTGGGAATTTGTTGAGACTTCTTTAGTCTGTTGTTTTATGTCTTTCATCACTTCTGATTAATTCTCAGTTTTTATTTCTTCAAGTGTTGACTTTCTCCCATTCTGTCTATTCTGTCTTGCTATGCTAGATTAAATTTATACATTCTTTCTTTATCCTATGTGCCTCCGAAGTTCTTTTTCTTTCTTTTTTTTTTTTTTGAGACAGAGCCTCAAGCTGTCACCCTGGAGAGAGTGCTGTGGCATCACAGCTCACAGCAACCTCCAATTCCTGGGCTCAAGTGAGTCTTCTGCCTCCACCTCCTAAGTAGCTGGGACTACAGGCGCCCGCCACAACACCTGACCATTGTTTGGTTGCAGCCATCATTGTTGTTTGGTGGGCCCAGGCTGGATTCGAACCCGCAGCTCAGGTGTATGTGGCTGATGTCTTAGCCCGTTGAGCCACAGGCGCCGAGCCTAAACTAAAATTTTGGATTTGTTTTTTTTCGGACATATAGTAGTGTAACTACTAACACTAAACAGTGGTAAAGGTGGGCTTAAGCATTAAAATTTGGGGGCAATACATGTTCTTTTTATTCCTATTCTATCCAGTGCCCTGACTAATACCAAGACTATCTCATTTGGTGGAGCAGGTTTAGTTTTTCTAGTTTATCCATTGAGGATATCACCCATTTGGGGTCATGTCTTTAAGTGTAGTTAGGTCTGACCTTTCCCTTTGTTCAGGCCTTAGACTTTATTTTTTTATTTTATTTTATTTTATTTTATTTTTTTGAGATAGAGTCTCATTCTGTCACCCTTGGTAGGATGCTGTGGTATCATAACGCACAGCAACCTCAAACTCTTGGGCTCAAGCAATTCTCTGGCCTCGGCCTCCCGAGGAGCTGGGACTACAGGCACCTGCCATAATGCCTGGCTATTTTTAGAAACAAGTTCTTGCTCTTGCTCAGGCTGGTCTCTAACTCCTGAGCTCAAGCAATCCACCTGCCTCAGCTTTCCAGAGTGCTAGGATCATAGGTATGAACCACCGTACCTGGTCTTTTAGGCCTTAGACTTTAAATTCTGTTCCCTGCATTTGTCACTGATTAAATATAAGCTGAGGCTGCTAGATCTTGGCAGATACCTCAGAGCAAAGTTCATCTCCAGCTCTTAAATATTATGATGGATTTACCTTTTCTTTCTTTCTTTTTTGTTTTTTTTTTTTTTACTTTTTCTTATTGTTTAAAGTTCCTAAAAAATTCTGTTCCTTTCCCGACAGCTTAGCCATTTGTCAAAAAAAGACTTTAAGAAATATTGCACATCGAATTTTTAAGCACATTGTATTCAGAGGTGTTTTTCTGAATGGTGAGCCTTCTGTGCTGCTCCTCTTTCCATGTTTGACATCTAATGCTTCTCAGAAAGTTTCTTTATTTGTAAAATGGACATGGTAATAATATCTGTTTCCTAGAGCTTTTTGGGTAGGTGGGGATTTAGTTAGAAAATGGATATATTCAGTTAGCTCGCTGCCTCCAAAGTAAAACTCAGTAATGACAGCTATTATTATCATCTCCTCTGGCTCTTCCACTATCATCCTGGGGAGCCCTGGGCCCAGTGACCTTCCTTTTAGAGCCTTAGTTCCTTGTCTGCCAAGCAGAGAGACCACATTCAGTGATGAATATAGAAGGGCTTAGAAAAGGGGGTGGAGAGGACCTGAGGTGCTGCTCCTGGAGGAGTGCACTTTCTGTTTTTTTGGTACTGCTCCTGCTTTATCTTTTTCTCTGGGGGCCTATTAGTGGGTGATTGGCAGCTAAAAGGGCCCAGCTCCTAGGTCCTGCTTAATCTGGCACCTGGCTCTTGACAAGCTTGCTGTATTCCGAGAAGATCCCTAGGGACAGGAAGAGAAGATCTCATGCCACAAGAATTCCAAGCGAGGGTTCATTCAAGGTTCTTTATGCTCCAAGAGTTGGCTTCAGCCTGGAATTCCCAGAGTCAGACCTTCAGATGGATTGTGTGGGTGGTGCATTGTATGGAAGAATGGGGCATACTTTCACTTCTTGATAGCTATTAGAATAGGTCTTAGCCCATTTTTTGTTGCTTATAACAGAATGCCTAAAACTAGGTAATTATAAAGAAAAGGAATTTATTTCTTGCAGTTATGGAGGCTGGGAAGTCCAAGGCAGAGGGGCCAAACCTGGTGAGGGACTTCTTGCTGGTGGGAACTATGTAGAATACTGAGGTGGTACAAGGTGTCACATGCAAGGGGGCTAAGCGTGCTCACGAGTCTGCTCACATCTCTATTTCTCTTTCTATAAAGCTGCCAGTTCCCCTCCCATGACATCTCACTAGCATTAACTCTTTACTCTATTACTCTGCAAAAGGATTAATCCAATCACCTCTTCAAGGCCCCATGTGTCATTTCTGCCATACTGGGAATTAAATTTCAGCATGAGTTTTGGAGGGGACAAATATTCAAACCAGAGCCATTCTCAACTGTTGCTTCTATTAGGCCATGCGTGTGGCCGTTATGTGTGGTCATGCTCCCATGAGAGTTTCTGAGAGTTTCCCAATTTTAATGTCATTAGATAAACAAGGCCACTCACTGAAATTTGTAGCAGAGGTTTAGCAGAGTGTACAGAGGCTGCTGGTTTTATGAGGGACTATAACTTTATGGAGATAACGTGTCACCCAGGCAGGTGGTCAGTTCTGGTCCATACTCATGCCAGCCTTCATGAAGCTCCTGCCACTTCATTTGCCTTGGCATCTTCTTGGTCTGGAATTCACTCCCTCTCTTTCAGGCCAGTCATTCTTCTCTCCAACTAGATTAGCAGCATCATGATGTGAAAAGAGCTGGACATCTGAGTCAGCTAGGGCTGTGAATTCTTCCCTCATCCCTCAGTGTCAAACTGCCTGCAAATTACTCAACCCCACGGAATGTGCCTGTCTTCATCTTTAAACTGGGAATGATTCTTCTTTAAGAGCATCAGATGGCAAGGACCTGTTGTATACTCTATATACATATCATCTCTAGGTGCATTTTATATTTGGTCTCTTGTCTTCTAGGTCATCATCCTTATTTATTTATTTATTATTTTTATTATTTATTATTTTATTTTATTTATTTTTTGTTTTTGTGGTTTTTGGCTGGGGCTGGGTTTGAACCCACCACCTCTGACATATGGGGCCAGCTCCCTACTTCTTTGAGCCACAGGCACTGCCCTATTTTTTTTTTTTTAAATTAAATCATAGCTGTGTACATTAATGCAATCATGGGGTACAACGTGTATTTTTTATTTTTTTGAGACAGAGTGTCAAGCTGTTGCCCTTGGTAGAATGCTGTGGTGTCACAGCTCACAGCAACTTCAAACTCTTGGGCGTAAGTGATTCTCTTGCCTCAGCCTCCCAAGCAGCTGGGACTATAGGCGCTTGCCACAATGCCCGGCTACTTTTTTGTTGTAGTTGTCATTGTTGTTTAGCAGGCCTGGGCCAGGTTTGAACTTGCCAGCCTTGGCGTATGTGGCTGGTGCCCTGCCCACTAAGCTACGGGTGCTGCCATGTATCTTTATTGTCTAGATAATGAACTAGGGCTTAGAGGAGTTAGACACACAGCAGAGGTACTGTGTCCCATCCATCCCGTTGAGCTATGCCTTAACTTCCACCTTATGGCTGTCCAGAATCAAGGCCTGTTTTCTATATTTGGGAAATCCACTATTGCAAGGTTTCATGAATGGCAGCTCCTCACCTTCCACTTCAAAAGCCAAAGAGTATTGTTAGTTGCTTGCTTTTCCCTCACTCCTGGCAGGCAGGGAGTGGGCACTGACTTAAGTTGGACGCTTCTATCTGGGACTTTGAACTGGTAGAAATGGCAGAAACAGTGGACAGTTGAGATTAGTTCTATTAGGATAGGGCACATCTGTTGGCTGGTAGTGGTCACAGCGACTATGCCTGGTGATCAATGCCCTTAGGGCTAACTGTCAGGGTGCTCAGCTGCTTGAGCTTGGTTGTGGCTCAGGCCGCCCAGTCTCCTTTGGCTTTTGACCACTCTCCAAGACAGATTTTGAGTCAATTTCGTGAGTTTCTTGATATTCTTTCTCAATTTCCTCTTCAACTTGTTGCTCAGATTTGGTTTCTCTTCTTTATAATCAAGAACTCCATATGGCTGCTCAGTGTCCTTAATGATGGTTTTCAGAAATCTCTGAATCGGGGGTTCTGGAAGATGGCGGCCGTGACGGTCCCATAGTTCATCACTCCCTGATCAGCAGGTGAGAGGGAGGGAGTACTGGACCTTACCCTGTGTGAATTGTCGGAGCGGATAGGCAGCTGGCGATGCACAGCGATTTGGTGGATTGTTGTGTTTGAAATATAGTTCATAACCATGGAAACTGCTGTAAACTGTCTCCCCCTGAACGGCGGAGGGGCAACCGGCCCCTCCCACAGGGAGGACAGGAGGTCGTAACTCACAAAACATAACTGGGAAAAAATTACACCGAAAAGTGGATCTCAGCGTTTGATGACCAGAAAGACACACTGCTAGGTCCCACAGGGACCCACACAGCTCAGGCGTGAGGCGGATACAAACTTATTGGAATGCCCAAAATGGCAAGCGTCATTTCCCTAGATCATTGGGAATAGGTGTTCTGTCAGTGCTACCCCAGGGGCAGAATCCTGGTGAGGTCTGACGGTGCAGGGGGCCCGGGATCCTGTGGTGCGGAAAAGACACTTTGAGCTGAGGAAGGTGGCGAAGAGGGCCTCGATCACTCCAGCGGGAGAAAAAGCCGCAGATTAGAGTGTTAGCAACAGACCTGTGGAAACCCCCTCCCCTCCAGCCGTAGCCTCGGTGGCGGCAGTGACTGGCAAAGATCGCACGTGCACCCGGCGGTGACAGCGACCGGCAAAGATCGTGCGCGCGCGACGGCTGCGGTGACCACCAGCAAAGATCGTGAGGGCGCGCGGTGGCGGCGGCGAACGGCAAACATCGCGCACTGAGCTCTCCACTTTCAGCGGATTCCAATTCCTGGATTGCAAGAGAGCGGAGGGCAGAGCAGAGAGTTTTGTGACGAGAGGGCTGGTGCACCTAAGTTGGAGGTTGGATGGGAGTGTCCTTTGGACCCGAGCACCCAAAATAAAGCACCTTTTCCAACGTAAACCAGGGGGAAAAACTACAAAACTACAATAATGGGGATTGATCAGTCAGAGTGGGAAGCCTGAGAACCACTCACAGCGCCATCTATTGTCCACAAAGTATATTGCAGTACAAATTAACTCCACTTAAGTGGAT
>CAUYRH010049816.1:0-30521 GCA_963574655.1 Perodicticus potto
ATCCTTACATATCTGCTGGGAAATAATAAATGCAGACTCTCTCTTACCTGTCTGTAAGTATAGTGGATTTACAATATTTAGCTGCATCATACTCTTAGTTCCTTCCCCTGGAAAGATTTGAAGATGGTTCAGGGACTATGAGTTGGTCTGTAACCTGTCAGTGTCTCCCTCTTCTTCCTTTTCATCCCAATCCCTACCTCCACTCCTCATTCCTCTCCCCCCATGATATATTCTGCATCGTTTAAAAATTATTTTGCTAACCCTGGGAATAATGAGCTCGCTGATGGCTCTGCATCTTCTCTGCAGCCATGGTTCTGTAGGCCATGTCCACAGTCAGAACACTGCCACACAACCAGTCACTTCAAGGACTCACGACCTTGCCCCCATAGTTGTTCAATCTGTCACTTGTGCTTTCATTGGTTTGGGAACTGGAAATCGCATTTGGGAGCATCTCTCCATCTGGGGCCTCCTCTCATATTGCAGGGTGGAGAAGCCGAGACCAGGGGAAGGAAAACAGAAATCGGTTGTTTGCTAAAACTCTTCTATATGCCATGGTGTCTGCTGGATTATTTATCTTTCTAAAATTTAGTTTAATCAGGCTAAAATTAAACCCAATTAGCATAAATGTACTTCATTTTACAGAAGAAGAAGTGAGTTCAGGAAAGTTCATTTTTCATAAGGTCACATGGACAATAAGAGGCAGAATTGAGATCCCGTTCCAGGACCTTCTTCCTCCAGTCCTAAGTCTGTGCATTCCATGGTGCCACAGGCCCTCTGATAGGTGGTTGTCCATGACCTCCATGCATACCTCCTGCTTAAGTCCAACAATTAAGATTGGATAATAAATCATTGTATATACATATGATGACTTACAGAGTTCTCTATAATGTTAATGGAAAAAGAAAATTATAAAATTGTGTGCATGCTATGATTCTATTTTTATTAAAATATTATGTCTGTATATACATGTAAAAATAATTTTGGTCTATATATACATAAAAAGGTTGGTTCTCCCTGAAGTTCAAGTAAAGATAATTTTCATTTTTCTTTTTTCTTAATTGTTTTATTCATGACAGTGAACATGACATTTGAGCAGTATGATATGAAAAATTTAAACATAATTTAAATTATTGAAAGGTTGAAAAATCTAACAATAGCAAATAAACAGACCTCTTACAAATTGTGCCTTACTTCCATAAGTCTGCTGTGAACAGATAGAGTAACAATCAAATCCAAAAGTCAGAATTAGATTACATCAAATCTAGCAGAATAAGGAAACATAAGATTTAGATGTGCAGACAATATGACAGATACACAATCACATCAATCCTCAGCTTACTGAAATGTAATTCACAGCACTGTTATCAGTTTAATTCATGAGCATTGTATATCTTGTAGTTAGTGTTAGAAATGCTCTCTCTGACATATCTAACATACAAACCAGAGAAACCTTTTCTTCTAAATCACCTCCTCAGTTGAAGGTATCCATTGTTTTTCAGTTGCTCTCATATTAAAACTCATTCAGTTTAAATTTTTGTAAATAGCACACTTAAAAATCAGAGTCATTATCATTGATTTCACTATAAATACTTGATGGAAACAAGTACCTACATCCTTCTCTTGCCCATTGGTGACCGTAGTGTGGATGTCAGGATAATGTTTCAGAAACTGGGCTACATATGTCATAATAGACTTCTCACCTGGTTTATCTACATCAATGTCTGAAAAAAACAAAATGAAATGTGAATAAATTAATTAGCATTCATTGGATTTGAAAAATATAAGCTTTGAAATCTAACCATGGTACCAAAAAACACTGTCCAAAATGCAAAAAGAAAATAGAATTGCTTTTTAAAATTTCAGGGAAGGGGAAATTGATTTAGTTTGGATGATATGTGGTGAAATTTTATGACCCAGAGAGATGATACATTTTAACCAGCATGGTGGCACCTGCCTATAGTCTCAGCTACCTGGGAGGCTGAGATGAGAGGATCGCTTGAGCCTAGGAGCTAGCGGTTGCAGACAGAGCCAGACCCTGTCTCTAAAATAGTAAAAAAGAAAGATGGCACATTTTTAAAAAGAGCTTTTACGAAAGTAGTGTATATTTAATTTAAGCAATCACAATATTACTTAAACAGAAATCTGGACTATAATGGTTACTCAGATGTTCTGTTTAGTTAACAAAATATAAATAAATGTAAATTTTTTAATTGGAGTGAATGTATAGTATAAAAATTCCTGAGATGCAGTGATAAATGATACCATCATATAGGGAAACTCCCCCCATTACCACCACAAATTTTGCTTTAGAAGAAAGGGATATGACATATATTCGATTTCTGAGATAGCCTCTTGATTGTGGGACATTAGTGTACTTTGAGTTATCAAGTACTCAATGAGGGAGACACAGCCTGAGATCTCAATCATTGTTGTTTTGCAGCTTAGAGATATTTACTGAATAAAATTGTTAAAAATCAGGCAAATAAACACATACAGATTTAGTAATTGTATATGTGGGTAAGAATTCATAAATAAAGTGTTGACTGCTAAAAAGTCTTTAAAATAACCATTTTAGGCCAGGCACCGTGGTTCATGCTTGTAATCCTAGCATTCTGGGAGGCCGGAGAATCTCTTGAGATCAGGAGTTGGAGACCAGCTTGAGCAAAACAAGAATAATGGGCCAGGGATGGTGGCTCTTGCCTGTAGTCCCAGCTACTCAAGAAGCTAAGGCAGGAGGATCACTTGAGCCCAGGAGTTTGAGGTTGCTGTGAGCTACGCTGAGGCAATGGCCCAAGTGACAGAGCGAAACTCTGTCTCAAAAATAAATAATTAACAATTTTAAACCAATGACAAATGATAACAGTTTGCAGAGCCCAATAGATAGAATCAAAAGGAAAACACAACAAGTCACCACAAATTATTAAGCTAATGTTTTGTAAAGTTTCCTTTTAATTTGCAATATAATTTCTAGAGACTTTCAGTGTAGGATTTTAAAGGTGCTGTAACAGATAGCATTTAAAAGGAAGCAAAGATAATGTATTTTGAAATTTGTTAGGTGATTCCCTGGTGATTTTAGAAATGACCAGACCACTGATGTTGAAGACAAGAATGTGAAGCAAGAATGTGAATGAAGAAAAGTAACATCCAAATGTGATTTAACATAACATGTGCTATTACTACATAGGACTTGTGTAACTAACTCATAAAGTAATTATTATAATGGGTATTGGTCTTATTTAATCTGTATCGCTAAAGGTTTATTTATTCAAGTTGCCTAAATAAATTTTGAAGGGGGAGTTCTCACTAGGAAAATAGACGATCACCTGTATCTGGGATGGCCTTGAATTTGGGCAACTTCAGTTTCTGATCTTCAAAGAAAATACTGAGATCTTTTAGTCTAGTGGATATGAAAGAATCACTTATACTCTCCTATCATTCCACTCTAGGAAAACTTTCAGGTCTGTTATGTCTCCTGAGGTTGATGGCTTGGCTATGTGTGCAGTTCTTCCCTTGTTTTGTTTCCCAGAAATTAGGTGGAAAGTTCTTGTCTGTCCTAGTGAAAGCAGGAGGCCCAAAACAAAATCCTAATGAGGTGAGAGCTCTCACAGAAGGCCCTCTTCTGAGAGTAAACTCAACCAGCTCTCTGTAACTCACTCCTGGAACACAAGTGTATCCCATTTGTTTAAGCGCTAGGAAAAAATCATTCTGAAATTCCACCTATAAAAATAATTTGCATTAAAAAATAATAATTTGCATTATTTACAAATAATAATCTTGAAGACAGAGAGTAGACTGGTGGTAACCAGAGACCAGGAAGGATGGAGGGTGGATAATTTTCTTTCACTGTATATTTACATTTCTGCATTTATCAATAGGAATTTCCATAATTGCCAAAGAAATTATGACATCTGGAAAATTCACTTCAGTCCTTTTTATTTCAACATAACAAACAATTTTTCTCATATGAGTATCAAAGGCATCAAAATTGTGTTTTGAAGGCTTGAAAAAGTTAACTCCGTATCCAGGAAATTTTAAAATTCAGTCTTACCAAATATGTGCCAAATCATTGAAATGATAAACATTAATCATTTTTTTAGTTTTCTGATTGACACCAAAACACAGGATGGCTACCAACATTTCTAAGTATCTAGTGACCAACATTTTAAAGACATAATCCTAGAAAAGCTTCTGTCAAGGGTCATGGTTTGGAAAAGTCGAAGCGTGTCAAGTGGACTGAGGAGAGATTTAGCCTCTCAAGCCTGCAGAGTTTGAGGGCAAAGAAGTTAGCAGAGGCCTCCAGTCTCCATCTCATATAGTTGTATCAGCCTTATGATTAGCATCTCACACCCAGAAGACCACCTGCTGCCCAGGCAATACTCAGCAAGATACATATGCATATATTGTAAAAACAAAGTGCTATATATATGCATTCATATATATTCATATATATTGCTTTGTTTTTGTTTTCTTTCTTTCTTTTTAACTTTCCCTCCAAGATATTTCCTTTTATTTTTCTTCATTTTTCTTGTGTAAGTATAATTTTTCATTGTTGCCTTCTTTAATAATAAGAACTTCATTTTTGCTAGTTTTTCTGTTCCTCTTATTTGTTTTTTCCCCCAATTTTGCTCTGTAAGGTCTTTTTTGGTTGTTGTTTGGTTTGTTTCAATTTATAGTACTTTTGTTTTCCTTTTCTATTTGATGGAGGTGGGGTACTGTGTCTGTAAGGGCCTGCGAAGTCCTGTCTTTAGTGACCTCTTTGGCCTCAGCTCCTACTGGGTCCCTGCCCAGCTCACACTGCTCTGGATGTCTGGGCCTCTCTGCTGTCCAGAGTGCCAGGACTGTGTCCTCATCTGTACTTGTCCCCCCTCTGCTTAGAACACCCTCTCCAGTATCTACATGGCACATCATGGCATCCAGCAAATATTTCTTGAAGGAATAGGGAATAAATTGAAAAAATTCAGATTAAAAAGATAAAAGTAAAGCCTTTCAGTTTTACATTCAATTTATGCCTCCATTTGTTCCTTATAAGCTTCTTATGTGCAAGTAACACCTAGACATTTTCTGTTTTCACGGGAGGGCTCCAGGTAGAAAAGTCACCTAACACATATTTAATCTTCTGTGGAACCTGAAAAGAACAAAATGCAAAAAAATTCCAATTCACTTCACTTGTGTGAACTGCTTTGCAATTGCTGGTGGATTTAGAGTAGTCTTTCTTGATGGGGCCAATTTTTTGACCTCATTGCAGCAGATGAAACCGAGTGAAGTTTTACCTCATGACGACAATGCTTCTTGATTAGTGGTTACGGTCTGACTCCCACTTTCTCTGTATTTCTGTAAGCCTTTCTGGCGTAAGATCCAGACTGAGATTTCTAAAAATCCTAACTTAAATCTCTTTCCTTGTTTTATATTAATAGTTTTACCTTTAAGCAAGGCATATAAATACCAATAAAAATAAAACAAAATGAAATAATACAAAACATTGTCTAGCTTCTCTTGCAAATGAGTGTGGCCATGAGACAGTGTTCTAATCAAGAGGATATAAGTTCAAAAAGAATTATTATAAACTCTCTCTTTCTGCATGCCTCTTCCTCCATCCTGTTGGCTGGAATGCAGATAAGATGCCGGAACTCTAGCTGCAATTTTGGATTATATGGATAAGGGCCATACCCCAGTGGATAAGGGGAGGAGCTGGAAGGGAGTGAGATTAGTACTATGTAGCAGAACCATAGTACTAATCTTGATGTCTTACTTCTGGATTTATGTGAGAAAGAAGTTCTCTCTTATTTAAATCACCATTATTTTAGAGCTCACATACATATCAATAAGCTTAAATACCACGACTATCCAGTGCCTGGAAGTTTAGTGCTTAAAATGAGTTACTGTTAAATCATTTAAATGAATCAAGACAAAAAAAAGAGTTTGCAATAATAAAGTCTTTTTCTATATTTGATTTCTTATAACCATTTTGGAAAAATAGTTGTGTCTCTAATTGTACTTTCACTGAAGGAAGCTTATAGGACTAAAACAGTATTCTAAGTTATTATGGAGAAAATATCTATTCCTGAAAACAAGTGTTCCATTTCATTTACATTTTACACATAACTTAACACAAGCATAAGGGGAAGGTCTGAGGTCAGAAGTAGGGGTCATTTCTCTTAACTGAAACACTAAATCAAAAGAAAGCCTTTGGTGATTAGTAATCCAAATGTGAGGTTTTCAATCCTCATTAAAAATAAAGATTGCTTATAAATGTGGAAATGCACAGGGTTTTCTGGAAATCTTTTTGGAAGAATGTCTTTTTATCTTTACTGTTGCTATTCCCTTAGGCCTTTTGAAGTTTAACACAGCGTCCTGCTTAACATTCAAGTTTAGCTGCTCTAATTATCTGCTCCTCTCTTTTGACTAGTTACATACATACTATAAATAAGCACATCCATTTTGCTTTCTTAAGGTCCTTCCAAACGTCTCATATATTTGGGAGTAACCTAGGATTCACTTGTCATTAAAAATATTTTTTGTTAGAAAGTATAGACAGCATATGAAATTACAGACATTTTATGAGTTAAAGACAAAATTTAGAACTCTCAAATAATGTTTCCAATGTAAACATTGCACACGTTACATTCGATAAAATAAATCACAATTTTGTTCACAACACAATATATTTTATTTGATTTTCATGTTGAAGTTGTTTTCTTGAATTATTTATGTAGAAATCAAAATTTAATTGCTTTGTCATCATTTGTCTTCAAGAATTCTGAAAAAGAAAAAATGGTTTCTTTAAGCATAAGAATATTTTTATTTATAGAATCATTAGTATCTTAGCATCATTTATCTTAGTATCATTCACTCATCTACTGCTATGATAAACATCTGTTTGTCTTTGTCCCTGGTCAACAGCCTGTGACAGGGAATCATGTTGTGGGATAGATCAAGAAAGCACTTTCCAGAAGGCTGATAATCAGAAAGGAGCTGGAACATGGAAGGACTTTCTAATGAGTCATTAGTAAATATTCACTCGTAATCTCACAAATGGATACCCACAGGGTGTCCTCTTCAAAGAATTTGTCCAAAGTTGCTCATTGAAAAAGGAAAAGAATGGAGGATGAATCTCGCAAGTGACCTCACAGTTTACAAAGCAAAGAGCGAATAATCAGTTCTCCTCTATATTCTAGTGCTGGTGTATTTCTTAATTTGAGTAAGGAGGCTTCTCCTTTTAATGCTTTTTTTTTCCAGGAAACCAGATGTGGTTAACTTTCAGAAGGGCTTGTTTGTCTGAAAATGTCTGTACATGATAAGGAATTGGTGTGGACAGCACTCTTGTCTCTCACTGTATGCACCTCTCTCAGAGATGCAAGTATTTAGATAAAAGCAATCATTTAATCAGGTGTCACCTGTTTACTTTTGATGACTCTCTTGAAAATCTTAGATAACCACACCAACAAATGAGGCAAGAACCTTGAATTGCCTTTTGTCTGAGCATGGGGCGAGTTTAACCTCCTTGATATAGTTACAGTTAGAGTCTGGCCCCTCTTCAGTGTTCTATGAATAAAGTTTTATTGGAATGCTCACACTCCTATTAATTTTACACACATCTGTGGCTGCTTTCCTGCCACAGTCACAGAGTTCCATCATTATAACAGAAATCATATATTCCTCAAAGTTGATAGACTTTAAATAAAAATGTGCTAACCTTTGATGTGGTAATGACAAGAAATTTCTTGAAGCACTTGCCAAGTATGACAGAATTTTATGACCTAATATAAATATTATGAAAGAAATATGCCTTGCACCCATGTTTATAGGAAATTAATTGTGATAACAAAGTTATCACATGACAAAGAAAAAAAAATCTATACATGTTTTCTCTATCCAAAAAAAAAATAGTAATAAATTCTTTTGGGAACTTAATGCCTACACTCGCTTTACAGGTAAAACAAGCTAACTTTGACTCTTGCTGCATGAAGCTTGCTATGTTTCAAGGAATGCAGTTGAACCCTGTTTTCCTGCTACTGAGTCATGCTTCAATTTTGTGGTATTTCCCTGGACTTAAATTAAGTGAGTTGCTAACAGTCAATCATGGGACTAAAACTTAAATTAATGAAAGCAGCATGGTCGAGTCTCCCAAAGAACGCCAGTTTTCCTCATGAGTGTGAGTCAGGCTCTTCCATTTTTCATCTTGACACAAGAAAGGATTAAGTCTGAGGAAACCAGGAGTATGATTCAGATACCAAACCCTTTGCTCCCTTTCTTGTGATCAAAACTTTGTGTGAATCATGTTAAGCTGTCTTGTGGGTTCGGGTAAGTGTCCTTCTCATGACGAGAAATTATTTAACACTAAGCTGCTTCTTCCCAAGTGACTCTTATTTATTTACATAGTCAGGTGGCTGCTATAAGAACACCATGAGAAAGTGCAGGTATACCCACCACTGGGAAACCGTCTTCAGCTTTGCTCCAAGAGCTTTCATCAGTTTTCTGATTCTTCAGGGCTCTCAGGAGATTCCTCCTTACTGCCATGGAACAGAAAAGAAAAATGGTGGATGTTAAGGCTCTTAGATGAGAAAGGATCTAAAGAAAACAGAACATAGTGACGCTATCCTCTGCGCTCTTTAAACTGTGCGGGGAGCTAAACAAATGTCTTTGAGATTAGCTAGTACCCACGCACTTTTCCTTTAACTTGGAGTCTCTAAAATTATTCTGACAGAATGATCCAGTGAGCAAAGAGGGTCATCTCGTCTCATCTCACCCAAATAGAATTATCCTTAATCCTCATTATACAAACAAAAATAACTGGAATAAAAAGAGAGTACTTCACTGCCTAGGTACTCTGTCCAATATTTAGACAGCACAGAGAGACATAGGATTTACACACTCTAAATAGAGAAACAACCTAATAGTTTAGTGGAATTAAATAAGAGTGTTGGATATGTGCATGATCAGAGTTCCAGGTATTTCCTAGTGTCTAACTGACTATACTTGACATGTTTTAAAAATCACACTTTTGATTAAAGTCATTCCCAGATTCAGACTAGATGTCTCTGTGATCATTTTTAACACAGGTAGCATCGTAGAATCAACTGGGATGCTTTTGAAAATATGTATGTCTAGGGCTACACTCCCAAAGGCGCTGGATTTTTGGCAGTTTGGTTTGTGTAAGGCACATACATCAGTATTTTAAAAATTCTCTAGGATAGTCTAATGTCAGCGAAGGTTGCAAATTACCACTTCATATAATATAGATAGAGTGAAATACAGAGAGATAGGTCTCCATATGTATCTTGTATTTTGAGTCATTTATAATTTCTCATTTTAGCAGGTTCTCAGTTTTTTTACCTCTTCTTTCTTTTCAGAACTGACTTCAAGTATTTGATTATAGCCATTTGTCTTCTAAGACGAGAATAGCTATCAGTGAAGATTCCATCTGCATGACGTTTGATTGGGACAGGGTCTTCTGAGATGTTACTGCTAAGGGAAGTAAAAGAATGTTCCACATTTCTAGGAGTCAGATAAAAGGCAGTGCCACCACCCAACTCATTTCTATCACACACGCACACACACACACACAAAATAAAAAACTGAAAGAAAAATAACAACTAAACCCAAGGACAGTGGAGCAAGGAATAATCTAACACACATTAGTGTGACCTGGGAATGCCTTAAGATATATTCTGCATTAAGCATATAATTAAGAAAAAAATTGAAGAATATTTGAAGTCTGTTCTGCCATTGAAAGACATCTTTTTTCTTTAAACATAAATGCTTCTTTAGAAGCTTAAATACCCTGAGCTCTGTCATGTAAATATTCAGCTATGGGTCATTTAAAGAAAGAACCCCCCAGAACTTGTTTTGAGCAGAAAGTAAAAAGCACATACTGTGGTTGATCTTATTTTTATTTAATTATTTATTTTTGAGACAGAGTCTCATTCTATTTCTCTGGGTAGAGTGCTGTGGCATCATAGCTAACATCAATCTCAGACTCTTAGCTTGAGCAATTCTCTTGCCTCAGCCTCCTGAGTGGCTGGGATAATAGGCACCTGCCACAAAACCTGGCTAGTTTTTCGTTTTTAGTCGAGATAGGGTCTCACTCTTTCTCAGGCTGTTCTCGAACTCCTTAACTCAAGCAATCCACCCACCTTTGCCTCCCAGAGTGCTAGGATTACAGACATGAGCAACTGCGCCCAGCCTGACCTTAACATTTGCTTTCATTTTTACTATTTCTTACATGTTCAGTTTTTTCACTTAAATGTTTAATCTGATTGCAGGTTGTAAATGATTGTCACATAAGAAAAACAATTGTGTCTGGAATCAATGAGTATTACATTATCAAAAGCCATATTTCCTTAGTCTATGGGCCTGAAAGATTTTATTCAAGAATATATTTTATTTTATTTAACCACTATGAACATTGGCAAAGAGTTATCAATTTTAAACAATGTAAATAACTTATTAAGAGTGAAACATAAATTGTGGGTTGAGTAATTATAAAACTTTTGATAAAAAGAATACACTGTCTTTGCCTAACTTTTTTTCCAATAAGGAACTCAAGGTATTTGGGGAAGAAAGTTGAACCAAGAGTCTGCTAAAGTCACTGGTGCAAACTCCATCAGCATGTCTGGCATTTCTGAAACAAGGGGGAAAAGAAAGCTACTATTTCATAAATGATTTTCTAGAATACTTTGTTGCCTCATTAAATAGCAGGGAAATTTGCCATGAAAGCTTCTCACTAAAACTAAAGCTTTTTCACGCTCCAAAAATAGTTACATTCTAGTCACTTGTAGCAAGATACATTCTATAATTCTAGCCCAAGTTACATTCTCACTAAAACTCAAGTCCAAAGGGAGGTTTCCTCATACTCTAAAAATAGTTTCTAGTCCCTTGTAGCAAGATACAATATTCTATAATTCCAGTCCAAGACTTTGAACAATTAAAGTAATGAACTTTTCTGGAAGAATATTTCAATATTACTTCCTGGTAGAATCTTTAAAAATCAATTATTTTCTACATCTATTAGTGTGAAAAATACGTTTAAATTAGTTTCTATTTATTTATTTTTGCTATACTGAATAAAGATATATGCAATGAGAAAATATCTGATTTGGGCAAGTTCAGAAACTTATGATGCCTTTTGCTATTTTGTGTCTTATGGAATTTCAAGCAATGTCTTTATCCAAATTAGGACCCTTTTATCTTTTGTCTTTAGCTGCTCAATTTGTACTGCATGGCTGCTGTAGATAAACAGTTCTCTAGATGAAGAACCTTAACAGTTAAACATCTTTATGTAGAAACTCTTTCGTTAGCACCATCCTCTTCATAGCCATGAATACATTAGTTTTACCAGGATTACATCATTATCTGTAATTTGAAACTTTGTGCAGCAGAATAGTAATGACTGAGTCCCGACTGGGATCCCTGTGCAACTGCGCAAGCTGCAGTGAATCTGGGTGAACAAAGCTCTGACACGTGGAAACCTGTGGTCTTATGCAGCTGTTCTCAACCTGTGGGTTGCGACCCATAGGAACTGTATTAAAGGGCCACGGCATTAGGAAGGTTAAGGACCACTGTGCTACAGGAATAGCTCATGGGGAAATAAAATTGGAACATTTACATCTCTAAAATATATTTTCTAAATTACAACTCACTTGGGCAGTTTTATAAAAATAAACTCACCTGGATAAATCATAATTGGGTGTGTCATTTTCAGATAACAGAGTTTGCAAGATGTCAGTGTATGTTCTTAATGAAACTTGATCAGGTCCATTTGCTCCTTCAAATGTTGTTCCATCAACCAACCTGTTAGAGGAAAATATGTTAAAAGGCTAAGACTTTCTGTTCACAGGACATAATGCTTATGGTTTTGCAATCTTTTAAAATAAGGTACTCAAAATCTTGAGAACTACTGCCCATTTATGAATGGCATAATTTGACTTAGTGTCCCCCATTGTTAATGACAGTGTAAATAGTGAATTTTTTTATTATCCTATAAAATAGAAGTTTTGCAATTTTTATAAGCTGGATATACCAAATGTAAGAGCTACTTAATTCATTGTTACCAGGGCATTAAGCAATGGACACTTCCTTGGAGTACTTCACTATACCAAGAATATTTTCACTTTGTAAAGTCAAATTTCAAAAGTAGAAAGAATTAAGACAAAATAGAAACCTAGAAAAATTAATCGGTATGAGAACTGATAGCAATTCATGTATTTGATGATATTTAGCATCATTTCTATTCTTTTCTTTTTTTTTTCTTTCTTTCTTTTTTTTTCAGAAACAGAGTCTCACTTTGTCACCCTCAGTAGAGTACCATGGCATCACAGCTCACAGTAACCCCAAACTCCTGGGCTTAGGTGATTCTGTTGCCTCAGCCTCATGAGTAGCTGGGACTACCGGCACCCACCACAATGCCTGGTTATTTTTTTGTTTCAGTTTGGCTGGGGCCCTGTTTGAACCCACCACCCTGGTATATGGGGCCAGTGCCCTACCCACTGAGCCGCAGGCATCACCCCAAGCATCATTTCTTTCAAACATTGCTCAAGACTTGAGCATTAAAAGAGACCTTTTCTCTTTCTCCAGGCCCCTAAGATTTGCTTCATATGTTCCTCTGTATCAATCAAGTCAAAATAATCTCTCTATAAATGGTTATTCAAATCCAATAAATTTTGTGGTGCCTTCTCATCTGTGTATTAACACAGATGGTATGTACAAGGTTATATTGGAAGATGAAAAACAGCCATGTGTTTATCTGAAATATGACTGTATTTGTAGATGCAAACCCAGCACATTATGAGAATTGTGTGTTTGTATATTTTTGCGATTAGGGTAAACCTTCAAGGCAGGTGTTAGGTTCTTGGCACTTGGGTATCATTTGGTGATACAACAGTTGGTAGTCAATAACAGCCAGTCCTATGTGGGTCTGGGGCCTAGGAACTGGTGCAAACTTGAGCAATCTTGTGATTGTGCTTCTGTTGTGTGAGAACCAGTCTGATAGACCATTCTATTTAGTTATCAAAGCAACAAAGGAGACGTCTTTTAACAGATTTCACAGAGAACATAAATAGCTGTGAGGTTATTCACTCTATTGAGCATACCAAGAAATCAGGAAGAAGAAAATAACCAAAAAGAAAAGCAAAATATTATTTTCCTTTTAGATACAGTGGTGCCTGTAAACTGGAAGGAAAATTGAAGCTAATGTACTTTTGTTTCTTGTTTACTCTTTTAACATCAATTTATTTTATTTCAAAGATTTAAAATGTGAGTTATGTTTTAATTTATGGATGTGACATATAGAATACAACATATAGAACAATAATATGAAGGAATTATGGTTTATACCAAGTACATGAAAAGTTATTCACTGGGGTGCATAGCTCAGCAGATCAATTAGCCCACATTTTCAATACCGAAACTGATTCTGCCTAGATATATTTCTGTACAATATGATTTTATACCTGTTTGTCTAATCAACTGCTAATCTTAGTTATTTACTGATTGATCTTGAAAATGAGCTAAGATGTGGTTGGCAACTAAACAGAGATACTGAACTGAACTGATAGGACAACTGATAAAACCTTATTAAGTACCCAAAAGTAACTTTGAAAAAAAAATAAAGTCAAATATTCCCTTTGTCATGTTTGGAAATGTGATCCACCCTCCTGGTAAAATTAACCACTGAGGTTGTTGTCTCTCATGCCCTGAGACTGAATTCCATGACTCCAAACAATGACATTGGCTTTATAATAAGAGGAAAACCTTGCTCAACACATCACTTAAAAAGTTAAATAAATAACATATAATTTCAAGTATTTAATTGTCCAAAATAATGTATAGGAAATTCCCATTTAGGTGAAGAAGGAATGTTCAACTCTCTGAATGGAAAGAGAACTTACTTCAAAAGGAAACTTACCACTGAGAATGAGGCCTCCTGAGAAGAGGCTGGGCCCATGTCTGGGAGAAGACCAAACAGAAAAGTGCCAGCAGCACAAGGAGCTGGGGCTTATTTCTGGTTCCCATGTCTGTGCTTCTAAAGAGAGAGAATCACGTCAGCCCTCGCAACCACAGAGGACACCTGCAAGGTAATTCTGAATGCCTAGCAGTAATTTCCAATGGCTCTTACAAGTTTGGAAGTGTAGTTTTATCTGGTGGAAAGACTTAAACTGCACTGTTACTACTTTTTAAAATCAAGATTTCTCTGAGTGACAGGTGCTTGAATAACAATTATTTTTTACTTTTATTTTCAGCTGCTTCCTATCATTAGGCACACAGTTGGCCCAATTTGTGTTAAATGCCATATCATATGTTTGTAGTGTGGCATATAACCCTGTGGATGATCTTTTTACAACAGGCTTGTTACATTCAAGTTTAGAATCTTTTTTTGAATAAACTTTAAGAAATTCTTTTCCTTTTGCTATGAGCTTTTAGTATCAAACTAAGGGCAGCGCCTGTGGCTCAGTGAGCAGGGTGCCGGCCCCATATACTGAAGGTGGCGGGTTCAAACCCAACCTTGGCCCAACTGCAAAACAGAAAAATAGCCGGGTGTTGTGGCGGGTGCCTGTAGTCCCAGCTACTCGGGAGGCTGAGGCAAGAGAATCGCCTAAGCCCCAGAGCTGGAGGTTGCTGTGAGCTGTGACGTTTACAGCACTCTACCAAGGGCGACAGAGTGAGACTCTGTTTCACAATAAATAAATAAGTAAGATTAGTATCTAACTAATATAAAACTAGGGTGCTATCTATTTAATAGCTCCTCTGTTCTTATGTGTATGTATGTATGAACATATTGTATATACATATGTCAGTATGAAAATATTTTGTATAAACTTTTTTCTTTCATAATTATAGATATTACTGGGAACTTATTTTCTGAAGCCTGTGTTTGAACAACCTAACTCTATTAATAATGAATAATAATACCCAGAATATTAGTGAGTGAAGTATTATCATTGATTTACATTTTTCCATAAATGGAAAAGTATTTTAAAAGCCATGTATGTGCTTATAGCTTTTAATCCATTTACACATTTTATTTCTAAGTATTTTCTATCATAAACATAAGAGTACAAGTTCTGTTTCTCTTGTTTCATATACAAATCACAGCATTTAAACTTAACATAAAGAAAAAATACAATATAGCTTGACTTAGGAAAAAAAAACATGGTACTTTCAAAAAAGTTGAAAACTTCAAAACAATTACACCTACTGAACCCTTCAGTGTAAAATCTATCTATAATCAAGCAAACATCAACTGAATGCATTGTTTTAAAAATCTGTTTTAATTACAAGAACAAAAAGGGTATAAAGCAGCTTACAACCAAAAGGATTCAGAAGATCTGCTCATATGAGAGAAATTGAGGTATTTCTCTTCATATCAGGTGAGTTGAGAAACTTGTGTTTTTGTTGAAAAGGAGGAACACTGTGAAATTCTTTTCAAGAAATAGAAAAATTCAGTCTATCGTGAGAAAAGTTCCAGAGGCAGGAGGGTAAAGGAAGAAAGGGAAAGATTTCACTTACCTTTCTGAGGAGGGTCCTGCAGAGTGTGGGAGCTGTCCTGGGTGCTGAATTCCCAGCAGGAAGAGGAAGGCTCTGCCAATTCTCTGCCCTTAGTCCTGGCTAAAGGTTGGCTGTTATTGCTGCCTACTGCTCTTCCCTCCACCCTGACCAGCCTTTCAAACCTCATCTTTTTATAGGGCTTAAGCCTAGGGCTGAGCAATCATAAAGCTCTCTAAAAGACATCACAGGATGATGGCCTTGAGATGAAGAGGACTTGAAGCTATTTAATTATCATTATGTCTCATTTGTATAAATTTATAGTCAGTAACTTCAAGATGTAAGATAAGACGAAATTTATTTTTTTCTTCTTCCTTTTTTTTTCTTTTTTGAGACAGGGTCTCATTTTGTAGCCCTGGGTAGAGTGCTGTGGTGTCACAGCTCACAACAACCTCAAACCTTGGGCTCAGTGATCCCCTTGCCTCAGCCTCCTGAGTAGCTGGGACTACAGGTGCCCACCCCAATGCCTACCTATCTGGATATTTTTAGAGGTGGGTCTTGCTCTAGCTCAGGCTGGTCTCAAACCTGAGAGCTCAGGCAATCCACTCACCTCAACCTCCCCAAATTTACTTAAAAAAAACAAACAAAAAAACAGTACCAAGCTTAATGTGAAATGTTTTAATCTTTAGTCAAAATGAAACAAGAAAATGATTATAGTGTTGTAGCTAAGGCTATCTTAAAATGAGTGCTATGAATGATGTATCTGCTCCTATTCCTTTCGCTGAATGCACAGCAGGAAAGCTAAGAGTTACATCTGTGTCTCTTTGCTGGTACATAGGATGTGAGAATCTTGCTTTATGAACATAAACCCTATTATTAGGCCCACATTCTTTCCTCTTGGCTCTAACATTATCATCTATTTCTTAATTGTGTTATCTTATTTGGAAACCCTTTTATAAGTTTGTAACTTTGTATGGCAATACAAAAGGGGAAAATATAAAAGAATAAATGTAAAAATAAAAGGAGTTTTAAAACATGTTATATTCTCTTACATTCAATTTCTTTTAAAGTAAGCCATTAAATACTTATTTCTAAAACTAAGCAAAAAATTAATTTAATATTTAAAACATTTTTGTGTGCCCACTTAATTTTTTTATTGATGTATATATAGTAGGTGTACATAGTTTCACAGTATATGTGATAATTAGATACATTCATATAATTTGTAAAGATCACATCAATGTACTTGGAATATCTATCACCTTAAATATTTGTCTTTTCTTTATACTAGAATCATTCCAATTCTTCTCTTTAGCTGTTTTGGAATATACAGTAGATTTTTGTAAACTATTGTAAACTATAGTCATCCTACTGATCTATCTAACAGTAGGTCTTATTTCATCTATCAAACCTCTTACTGGGCGGTGCCTGTGGCTCAAAGGAGTAGGGCACTGGCCCCATATACTGGAGGTGGTGGGCTCCAACCCAGCCCTGGCCAAAAAACCCTGCAAAACAAAAAGCTCTTACTTATTTATTTTTCTCTTTTATTAAATCGTAACAGTGTATACTGAGGCATTTATGGGGTTCAGTGTACTGATATGATATACATTGTGAAATGCTTACATAGAACTGATTAACACATCCATCGCCTTGCTTACATTATTTGTTGTGGTATGACAATTATACTCTTTTGTTAATAGTTTTGAAATGTACCAATGCATTATGCACACTAGGTAAGATCCCTCCAAAATACCCTCCCTCTTCCTAGCCTCCCGTCGCCTCTCCCCTCCCCTTTCTCTACTCTTCCTCCAACTTTCTGAACTGTAGTTATGTTTTTCCATTCATATGAATGTGTGGATGATGATATACTGATTTCATAGTAGTATTGAGTACATTGGCTACTTTTTTCTCCATTCTTGAGTACTTTACTAAGGATATGTTTCAGCTCCATCCAGGTAAACATAAAAGACGCAAAGTCTCCACCTTTTTATGGCTGCATAGTATTCCATGTTGTATATATATCACAATTTGTTAATCCATCTATGGGTCAATGGGCACTTGGGGTGTTTCCATGTGTTGGCAATTATGAATTGGGCTGCAATAAACATTCTGGTGCAAATGTCTTTGTTGTGAAATGATTTTTGATCATATGGGTATATACCCAGTAGAGGAATTGCAGGAGCGAATGGTAAGTCTACTTTTAGTGCCTTGAGTATTCTCCAAACTTCTTTATTAAAAGGGTGCATTAGCTTGCATTGCCACCAGCAGTGTAGAAGTGTTCCCTTCCCTCCCCATCCACGCCAGCATCTGTAGCTTAGGGATTTTGTTATGTGGGGTTAATCTTACTGAAGTTAGATGATATCTCAAAGTGGTTTTGATTTGCTTTTCTCTGATGATTAAAGATGATGAGCATTTTTTCATGTCTTTATAGGCCACTAGTCAGATAATGGTCTCCTTTTCCATCCAAGTTGCTGCAAATGACATTATGTCATTCTCTTCTATGGCTGAGAAGTACTCTATGGTATAAATGGAGCACATTTTCTTAATCCATTTGTGAATTGATGGGCACTTAGGTTGGTTCCACACCTTTGCAGTTGTGAATTGGGCTGCAATAATCATTCACGTGCAGGTGTCTTTTGAATAAAATGATTTATTTTCCTTTGGGGAGATACCCAGAACTGGGCTTGCTGGACTGAATGGTAGGTCTGCATTTACTTCTTTGAGGAATCTCCACACTGTTTTGTATAGAGGGGGTACTAATTTGCAGTCTCACCAACAGTGTGAAAACATTCCTTTCTCTTGGCACCAACACCAGCAAGTATTGATTCTTAACTTAAATACCTGCCATTCTGATAGAGGTGAGATGGTATCTCATTGAAGATTTAATTTGCATTTCTGTAATGGTAAGTGATGTTGAGTACATTTCAAATGTCAATAGACTATTTCTATATCTTCTTTTGATAAACTCCTCTTCATGCCTTTTGCCCACTTTTCATTTTCTATTTTTTTATTAAATCCTAGCTGTGTACATTTATGGGGTACAATGTGCTGATTTGATATACAATGTGGAATGCTTACTGTACAATAAACCCACTTTTTAATGAAGCCGTTTGTTTTTTTCTTAATAATTTGTTTGAGTTCTTTGTAGAATCTGTGTATGAGTCCTTTAACAGTTTGCAAATATTTTCTCTCATTTATAGGTTGTCTGTTCACTCTCTTGATTACTTCCATTGCCTGGCAGAAGCTTTTTAATTTGATTAAGCCTCATTTATTTATTTTTGTGGCTGCTCTATTTGCTTTGGGGGTCTTGATCATAAATTCCTTGCCTAGGCCATTGTCTAGAAGGGTTTTTACTAGGTTTTCTTCTAGAATTTTTGTGTTTCATGCCTTATACTTACTTCTTTTCTACATCTTGAATTAATGCTTATATATGGTAACAGATAGGGATCCTGTTTCATTCTTGTGCATGTGGTTGTCCAATTTTCCCAACAACAATTATTGAATAGCATGTCCTTTCCCCATGTGCTTTGTTGAAGATAAGTTGATTGTAGCTATATGGTTTTATTTCTGGATTCTCTATTCTGTTCCACTGGTTAAGGTCTCTACTTTTATAATGGTACCTGACCATTTTGATTACTATAGCTTTCTAGTATAATTTGAACTCAGGTGATGAGATTCTTTCAGATTTGTTATTTTTATATAGGATTGCTTTAGCTATATGGGATCCTTTGTGGTTCCAGAGGAAGCTTAGAATTATTTTGTCTATGTCTGTGAAATAATAGGTTGGCATTATGGTGGGAATTGCATTAAAGCTGTAAGTCACTCTGGACAGTATGGACGTTGTTATGATGTTGATTCTGCCAATCCAGGAGCCAAAAGATGTTTTTCCATTTGTTTGCATCCTCTTCAATTACTTTTATCAGTTTTTTGTAGATCTCCAAGTAAAGATCTTTCACCTCCTTTTTCAAGTATAGCCCTAGGTATTTTCTTATCTTTTTTTGTTGCCTTTCTTTTCTTTTTTCCATATATGTGTGTGTATGTATATGTTTATATATATGTGTATATGTTTATACAACCTCAAACCCCTGGACTCAAGTGATTTTCCTGCTTCAGCCTTCCCAGTGTCTCGGACCTCAGTGCACAACATCATGTTCAGCTGACTTTTGTAGTTTTGTAGAGATTGGTTCTCACTCTTGCTGAGGCTGTTCCTAACCTTCTGGCATCAAGCAGTCTTCTTGTGTTGGACTCCCAAATTTCTAGGGTTACCTATACCAGCCACTATGCACCAGGAGTTTTATTTTCTGTGCAGCTATTGGGACAGTTTTTAATTTCACTCTCTGCTTGACTGTTATTTATATACAGAAATACTACTGATTTATGTTCATGGATTTTCTAACCTGAGACTTTACTGAATTTTTTAACGTCAATTCTAGGAATCTTTTGGTGCAGTCTTTAGAGTTTTTCTGGATACAAAATATTATCTTCTGCAAATAGAGATAGTTCCTTATAACTCTGTTTATTTTCTCTTTTTTCTTTTTGCGCCTTTGACTGACTGTATTAGTCAAAAGTTTTGCCTCAGCCTCTGAGATTCTTCTGCTTAATCTATTCTGTTGTTAAAGCTTTCTGCTTTATTTTGTAATTCCGTAAATGACTTTAAATTTGTCTATAATTTCTTTTTTGTTGTCTCTCTCTTGAGTGAGTTTTTTATATTTTTCATTCATGTCTTAAAATACTGTTTTGTTCTTTTGTGTTGGTTTTCAACTTTCTCCTCAATTTCATTCATCTTGTTTGCCATCCATATTGTGATTTCCATTTCTACATTTCAGCAATTTCCTTTTGGTTGGGGTACATTGCTGTGGACTTATAGTGGTCCTTTGGGAGTGTCAAACTAGTTTGCTTTTCATGTTGCTAACATTCTTTTACTACTTTGTTCTCAACTGAAACTTTTTCTGTTAGCCCAAAGCTGATAGGTTTGCAGTGCACCTGTTCCCCTTTGCTGGGAACTCTCCAACTTAGTGATAGGTAGGAGATAGGGCTTTTTCTCTTACTCTGGGGACTAACCTGAGAGGAGATAGGGAGATGTACTGAGAGCCTGGAACACAGATATTCCCCCTGCATAATCCCATCCCAAACCAAGCTGGAGCTGCATGATATTTATTCAGATTAGTTGATTAGTCTGCAGTGTTCTGTTGAAAGCTCAGACAGGGACTGATCAAGTCAATTTCCATGAGGAGGGTCATGACTTGGTTGGTGCTTGAGCCAGTCACAAGACCATAGTATGCGGGTCCTACATGTCATAGGTCTGCTGTCAGTGGCAGGGCAGCTTGCAGAAATTTGGAAGGTATCTATTTGAGTCATGGGGCCTTGGCAAGTACAGCATTTCTGAATCTCTTTCTTCTCTGTCTTCTCATCACATTCTCCTCTATGTGTCTATGTAAAGTCTTCCTTTGCTTTTTGTAAGAACACTGGCTATAGCATTTAAGGACCACAGAGATAATACAGGATAATCATCCATGACAAAAATCTTTAATTTAATTACATCTATAGTAGGCTCTTTTTTCAAATAAGACAGCATATATAGGTCCCAGGCATTAAGACCTGATATTTTGGAGAACTGTTTTTCAACCTAGTACAGCTCCATATATACATTTGTAAGAAATTGTTCATAGAAATTTTTACTCATAATAGCCAGAACCTGGGGAAGGGGTGAGTGTTCTTCAATACGTTAATAAACACAGAAGTGGTGGTATATCCATTTAGTGGAATTCAGTGGTATTGTTCCCTATAAAAGAAATACATTTTTGAAATATGCAACAAGGATAAATCTCAATTTATTTTGAGTCACGGAGGCAGATACATAATAGTTCATAATGAATATTCATTCCATTTGTGCAAAACATCAAGAAAAATAAATGTAAGCTACAATGAAAGAAAGCAAATTCCATGTTCGCTTGAGGCTGGGAGCAAGGAGTTAGGATCAAATGGGAAGAGATATAAGGGAACATTCAGTAATGATGAAAGTGTTACATCTTCATTGATGTTGATGGTCACATAGGTGTGTACACATGTCAAAGCTGATCAAACACTACACTTAACATGTGTGCACATCATGGTATATGAATTAAGTCTCAGTGAAGCAGTTTCAGACAATGATTTAAATCATTTGGATTTGCTTATTTTTAAAACTAACTTCAAAATTTAAAAGTATCTGAAAACTACATTATCAAACGATCAACATAGAAAGCTTTCCTCATGAAAATATTTTAAAAATATTTGTCTATCTTTGTTACTTTCTATTATTTAATTTTTCCTGTACATTCTTTTCATTTTAAATTTACTGTGAGATAAATGAGGAATACATTTTTCTCTATGGCCATCTAGCTATCCCCCAGGCATTAAATAATCAATTTTTCCTTTATTTGTTGGAAATGCCACCCTCATCATTACTAATTACCCAGATACACATGGCTCTATCTTTGTGTTCTTTATTTTGTCCTTTTCATTTGCACACTTATTTTCCTTTGCTATTTTTTTGTTGCATGACTTTTTAATTTTTATTTTATCTTTAAAAACATTTTTTGTGTCTATGAGGCCAAGCCCCTTCTCCCTACTTTTCTCGTTTTGATGACACTGTTTTTTAACTTAACAGAAATCTGCATGATTTCTGTCATCATCTAATTAAAGACAAACAAAAACAAATACAAACAAACACTTCTCTGACAATCAGAGACGATGACCATGTTTTCAAATCTTTGTTAGCCATTTGTCTGCCTTCCTCAGAGAAGATTCTGTTTATCTCTCTTGTCCAGTGATAGATGGAATTGTTTGTTTTTATTTTGTTCATTAATTTGAATTCTCTGTAGAGTCTAGTTACCAACCCTTTGTCAGATTCATACCCTGCAGATGTCTTTTCCCATTCTGAAGATTTTCTTTCTTCCTTATTTGTTCTGTCCTTAGCTGTGCAGAAGTTTTTCAGCTTAATTAAGTCTCTTTTGATAATTTTTGTTGTTGCAATGGCTGCTGAAGTCTTTGTCACCCTGTGGTATTACCAACTCCAGTGAGAATAGACCACATAACCAAATCTCAAAGCTGCAGATGCTGGCATGGATTTGAAGAGAATGGAAGACTTTTACATTGTTGGTGGGACTGCAAACTAGTACAACATTTTTAGAAGGAAGCAAATGGAGAATCCTCAGAGAACTCAAATTAGACCTCCCATTTGATCTTGCAATCCCATTACTAGGCATTGACCCAGGAAAAAAAATTATTTTATCATAAGGATATTTACACTAGACTATTTATCACCACTCAATTTATAATTGCCAAAATGTGGAAACAACCTAAATGCTCACGAACCTAGGAATGAATTAACAAGCTGTGGTATATGTATACCATGGAATATGATTCAGCCATTTAAAAAAGATGGAGACTTTACATCTTTTGTATTAACCTGGATAGAGTTGAAACACATTCTTCTTAGTAAAGTATCATAAGAATGGAGAAGCAAGACTCCAATGTAATCAGATCTAATATGAAGCCATTAGATGATCTAATACATAGCCACATAAGAGAAAACTCAAATAAATTAAAGGTGGGGAGCAGGGAAACAAGGGAGCATTGAGAGGGGAGCTGGGAGGGGATGGGGGTTACATTTTATGGAATACTTCTTGGGGGCAGGACACAATTATAAGAGGGACTTTACCTAACAAATGCAAATGAGGTAGCCTAATTCTTTTTACTCTCAATTAACCTGAAGCTTTATAAATATACCATATATATATTTATATACAGTTTGAGTCAGACAAATCACATATATATGAATGAATATATATATATATATATATATATATATATGCACTGTAGTTCAGCACCTGGGACACCAGCCACATACACAAGAGCTAGTGGGTTTAATCCCAGCCTGAGCCTGCCAAACAACAATGACAATTACAACGAAAAAATAGCCAGGCATTGTGGCAGGCTCCTGTAGTCCTAGCTACTGGGGAGGCTGAGGCAAGAGAATCACTGAAGCCCAACGGTTTGAGGTTGCTGTGAGCTGTGATGCCATGGTACTCTACCGAGGGTGAAATGGAGAGACTCTGTCTCAAAAAAATAAATAAATAAAAATAAAGAAGAAAAGAAAGAAAGAAAGAAAAAGAAAAGGAAAGAAAAGAAAAGAAAAAAAAAAGAAATACACACACACACACATATACATACAAAAACAAAATTAAAGCTTGTATGACCAGATCCTGGTTGAAATGACATCTAGTGTATAAATTAATTTAGGTACAGAATATCTTACAATGTAGAGTCTTCTTATAAAGTCAGCCTTCCAAAGTTACTCAAGCATTTACAATATATCTTATAATGTTGAGTGTTCTTATAAAGCCAGCCTTCCAAAGGTACTCAAACATTTACAAAATATCTTACAATGTTCAGTGTTCTTATAAACTCAGTCTGCCAAAGTTACTCAAACATTTACAAAATATCCTACAATGTTGAGTCTTCATATAAAGTTAACCTACTGAGGGTACTCAAACATTCTTTTGTATCCCTCACTCTGTACTTGGTTTTGTAAAGACATTTCTGGTCATATAATGATTACTTACACCTCCTTGGGGTTATGCTCTTTGATTTTGTGAAGTAATTGTCTTATTTCACATCTTATGGGCAAATGTCCACCCATAAACTGGCTTCCCTTTCAACTTCTCTGGGGGCATCCTGTGACCCATCAGGGATATATCCTTCTACACTCTGAGGAATAACATATTCAGTGATCAGCCAAGGATTCCTCCCCTTGATAGCACTTGACTCCCCAACATATCAATTCACAACCCTCCATCTCTTCAATTACCTTAGAGAGAATTAAATTGCTAGAAAGGATGCCTAGAAGAAGTCAGTGCTTTACTTTTAATATATTGAATGAATTGGTTAAATATATGCAGTAAATAACAATTTGAAACCAACCTTTTCCTGCAATAGCTGATATTTTGAGAGAAAAGAGAGATGGGTTTTTTTGTTTGTTTGTTTGTTTCATTTTCAAAATGTTAACAGCCTAAAGGACTCGGAAACGTAACTTTTCATCATAGACAGTATTGGGAAGAATAAACTATGGTGATTTCCTAGAGCATTATAAAGAGAAATTTAGTAAAAACAGAGAGAAGCACTCATAGTGCATGACCAGTAAGGGCTTTGGAGGAGGGTGCATCACCCCATCCCTCCCTAGGATGAGCTACAGATTGACTTAGGTGACCCCAGAGAAACCAGCACCCACTCCCAGCTTCCGGGGAAGATGACAGATGGAGAAGATGGGAAGGCCCCTCAGAGAAGCCCAGGTGTCTGAAAGGCAGAGCAGGAAGGGAAGTGTGGGGTGAGGGCAGGAGGGTGTTCCTACCTCCAGGTTGAGGCCACCTGTTACAGCCTCAACCTCCTGCAGCTCTTAGGTTATAAGACCTTACTCGAGATTGTTCTGTGCCCCTGATTCAGATGGAAAAGTACCTGAATAAGGAAGGGCCAGTAGAAAATAGGGAGCTACAGACAGAAAAAACCATACTGTTCGCTAATATTCACACATCATATAAGCCAGAATTTATAGCAAGGGACTTCAGTCATGAGGCAGGAGGAGAAAGCACACACCCCAAAACCGACAAGTAGCACAAGTCAGTAGATGTCAGCAGAGGCCACAACTTGATCAAGCGTCAAGGATCCGCGCCCTCCTTTACCTGAGACAGACTAGGATTCCCGGGACCCCCGTACACCTCTCCCTATCTGAACAAGAATTACTAAGGAGGTGCAACAGGGCAAGACTGAAGGGTTGCCTTTCCAACCCGTCCCTGTAACTTCCAGACACAAGCTTTCCTGTGAAGCCTTTCGCATCACTATAACATGCCTAGGTGTTTTTACTTCTGTGTACTTGCTGGTAACATTTCTCCTGAGTTCCTTGAAATTCAGTTCAAACCGTGCCTTATTTATGTCACTAACTCCTAGTACATTGCTCAATGTAGCCTCTATCTCACCTCATCCCTCCACATGACCCTTATGCACCCCTGGGAATATGAATTTACATCCCATGTCTGCATGATGGTGGTCCAGGGTATGCTCCCTGCCTCACTGTTTAGAATGATCTACCTGACATTTCTCTGCAGAAACTTATGGAAGGCCATGTTAGATCCCTTCACCAGAGACACACTGACACACTTCTCATCAAATTCCAACATATGTTTTTTTTGCATTAGCCTATCATACAAGGTAAAAAATAAATGCAGTCATAGGGTCTCCCCTGTAAAATGTGGGAATGTCCTGAAAATCTCTCAATGTCCTTATCAACAAAGCTTCATTCAGTTTTCTATGAAAAACTAATGATGGGAAGGCAGAAGAGAAATCAAACCTTCAATAAGAACGCAGTTAGAGAGATCTGGAAACATTGTACAATGTTGTTTAAGAAGCTAAAATTGTTTCCTATACCCTCCTAATGCCTGGAATGTCTCTTGGGTGTAAAGTTTGCCAACTGACTGAAATATGTACTGATTCATTTCATTACCAACTTACTACCGTATAAATTGTAGAAGAGCCAGAATCTAAGTTTTCTCTTATTTTATACTTTCCAGAGTTCCTTTCTTATGGTAAACTCAGTTATATATTTGTGAAGTAAATGAATTAATGTAGTGCATATCCACTGAGAAGAAAATAATTGGATCATTCTATTTCCTAGAAGCATCTGGATGTCTATTTCTAAAGCTGACTTTGGTTTTGCCAGGCAAAGACTTCCTCAATTCTCACAAATTAGAAAAGGCTAAATATAAGAGGATTGGTGCAGCACTTGTGGAGGGAAATATGGCAACATCTAAAAAAATTACAAACACGTTTACCTTCTCATCTAGCAATCATGCTTCAAGAAATTTACTTCTTGAATAAAACTTTCTTTTGTTCTCTTGCATCTCTTTCTGATCCAGTCTTAACTTTTTATAAACTCTACAGTTTATTTCTTCAAGTTTTCCTTAAATAACCAGGAATTCAGATTGTTTACTCATATATTGCATTTATAATAGAACCTTCCACTATTAACTTTGGACAGACTATTAAAGAAACAAAGAGAAGGGGGCAGAGGCATGATGGCTGACTGGAGCCTGCTTTCCACAGAGGCTCCCATCCAGAGGAGAGTTAAAGGACAGAAGTTAGGAAGAAAGCCAATGGTTTGGATCTGGGCCAAGAGAGAAGGTTGAAGAATGCACATCAACCCTGCTGACGTGAGCTGCGACCCCAAGGAGAGAAACAAAAGGTACAAAACTCCATTGTCAAGCGGACAGGAGTCCATTCCCCAATGAGAATGGCTTACAGTATATTCCATACAAACAAGTGAGCAGATTTCAAATATCCTCCCATTTTATCCTACAGGAGAGACCTTCTAAAAACCGGACGTCTTTCCCCTACCAGGGTGCCATGGCACTTTCCTGCCAGGCATAAAACTGTATATATTTTCTACCTGCAATTTTGAACTCCCAGCACTCCACTCCACTCTCACTCTGAGGTCTGGAAGCCTGTCCCTGGGGAGTCCAGATTCTTGAGCATTTTCTTGAGGGGTGTGGACAGGGCATGGGCTCTTGCTGACCTGTGCTGATTCTCTGGCACAGGAGAAAGGACAGGGCAGTCAGATGAGAGGGAACCTCAGCCAAGAAGGAGCCACAAAGTATTGGTGGTGCCCCGAGGCACAGAGTGGCAGCTGGAGCAGTAACAAGGGAGCTCACACCCCTGGGGATACTTTGAAAGGACATTCCCAGTTTCTCTGGGCAATAAGAGGAAGCCAGGCATCTTCTCTGGTAGCAGCCACTGGTGGAACAGATCTGGGACAGAAACACAGACCCCATAAGTAAAGGGCAGGCCTGAGGCAGTACTGGCCTGGGCAGAGCGTGGAGACTAGAATACACATGCTTAGAGACAGCAGACTCCCAGGGTGGGACTGGCCCAGATGACTGTTTCACTGAACCCCAGACTCAACAGGCCCTCAAGGGATCAAAGCTGAGACAAAAGCCAGCGGACAGAGGCTAGAACTGACAGCTAAATGCCAAGTTCTGAGCATTCGCTCCAACACAAACTGCAGCCAAGACTGGGCAGTGGCACAAAGAGAGCTGAGTTGCTCAAACAGCCTCTGGTCCACACGGGATTATAGCTGGGACAGAAACAAATTCTGTGAGGTTGTTCTGTTCTGTCAACAACATCAATCAGGGACAGGGCTGTTTCTGAGTGAAATAACCCAGCCCCCATTAAGCACCTGAGGTTGTCAGGCCTCACCTCCCCCTGCCAGATAGTGGCAGAGTGTGGCAGCCTGGCTGAGGAGACATAGAGCTCCCTGTGACACAGACAGGTGCAAACCCCTGCATCATCTGCTCAGTGGAGGGAATTGGGTTAGAGCCCTGCGGGGTTACCAGTGACTGGGTGTCACAGAGGTGCAAGAAGGGGAAGGAGACATCAACCTTCCCAGACTAATTTATTTGTTGGGTGGGTCCTTCTGACTTCACAGAGCACTGGAGTGAGTCATACATGAGCTGCCAGCAGAACCTTGCTATCTAGTTGCCGGAGACCTTTGAACGCTCCCACCTTAGACTGGTGCTGACTGTGACAATTAATTTGGACCTCTTGAACTGGGCCAATCACCTGGGGACTATCCAAAGAGGTACCCTGGGTGTGTGGTTGTGGAAAGATTTGATTTTCCTTTTCCAATTGTTCCCTGTGGGGTGTGCGGGACCCAATTGCTGGTATTTCTCCACAGTGGAGACTTCAACCCAGAGTAACTGATTCACTAGGGTAAGACAGAGACAAGCTGAAAATAAAACAGAGCCACTTAGCCTCACCACACCAAGAAGCCCCCAGTTTCTCAGGCTGTAGCACTGTACAGATCCTTGGAAAAGCTCTAGGGGAAAAGGTACAGACCAGTCCCAGTTTTGAGGCAAAGGACTGGCCATTCACTACTCCGAGAGCACCCAACCCAACTTCTCCTTATCTGCTCATCTAGCCAAATGGTGTAAAAGAATCATGGGGTGGGATCAGTGGAAAAACTCCAGTAACATGAATAACCAGAGTAGATCAACTCCCCCAAGGAACAATATGGTGGACACAACTAAAGCTCCCATTCATAAACAGATGGCTGAGATGTCAGAAAACAAATTCAGAATTTGGATTGCAAATAAGATCAATAAAATAGAGGAAAAATTGGAATTAGAAATTCATGGAGCATTTCAAAAGTTGTCTGCAGAATTCAAGGAATTCAAAGACGATTTTGACACATTGAGACAAGAATTTGCAGCCATCAAAGATCTGAGAAATACAGTAGAATTCCTCAGTAACAGAATGGAATAAGCAGAAGAAAGGATTTCTGACATTGAAGCAAAGTTTTTGAATGCTCCCAAACTCTCAAAGAAGAATAGAAATGGAGGGCAAAAATGGATCATTCTCACAGAGACCTATGGGATAATTTATAGAAAAGCAATGTTGACCTGATAGGGACTCCTGAAGGTGAAGAAGTGGCTTTGCAAGGGACAGAGGGTCTTCTTCATGAGATTATGAAAGAGAACTTTCCAGACATGCCAAAAAAATTCTGAAATTCAGATAGCAGACAGTTTCAAAACTCCACCATTACTCAACCCAAATAGACATTCCCCAGGCACATCATAATTAACTTCACTAAAGTTAATATGAAGGAGAAAATTCTGAACGCACCCAGACGTAAGAAAACCATAACCTACAAGGGGAAAAATATCAGAATAACTACAACTCTCTCTGCTGAAAACTTTCAAGCTAGAAGAGGATGGTCATCGAATTTTAATCTCCTAAAACAATATAACTTTCAACCCAGGTTCCTGTATACAGCAAAACTGAGTTTCATTTGTGATGTAGAAATTAAATACTTTAATAACATTCACATGTTGAAGAAATTTGCCATAAGTAAACCAGCTTTCCAGGATATTCTCAGACCTATCCCTCACAATGACCAGCACAAACCTCCACCACAAAAGTAAACTCACTCAGAAACTTTTGATCAATTTCAAACTTCCACAGTGTCAAAAAGATTAAAAATGTCCACTGGACTTTAGAAAATTCAATACCCAAAATTCTACAAGGCTTATTAATATTCTCAATTAATGTGAACAGCTTAAATTATCCTCTAAAGAGGCACAGGTTGGCTGACTAGATACAAAAACTCAAGCCAGATATCTCCTGCATACAAGAATTGCATCTTACCTTAAAACATAAATAAATACTCAGGGTGAAGGAATGGTCATCTATATTTCAGGCAAATGGAAAGCAGAAAAAAGCAGGTGTTGCAATCTTATTCGCAAACAAAATAGGTTTTAAACCAACAAAAGTAAGGAAGGATAAGTGGGGGGTGAAAAAACACCCCACATATGCATCTCATTCAGGTGAGCCTTTACTGGGTTAAAATGGCTTTTGCTAACACACAAAAAAGCAAGAGACCTGGGCTGCCCTGAGCCATATACTGAGGCTGTTTACCTGAAGTAAAAGTCCAGGAACAGAAACTCTGAAGTCATACAGCCTTTAAGCCCAAGAGGTCAAAGGTTAAGAGACTTCTGCTTGGTGATACAGTCCAGAGGTTGACAAATGTTGAATTGTCTTAACAGCCTAAAGGTCTCAGCACTGTGGAGAAACAAAGTCATAAATCCATTTGTGGTTAACTTAGTGGGTGCATGAGAAGTTTAAGATAATAGTTCTCCTACAGCTCTTTTTTGATTTTTATTTAGATATTTTGCACAAAGGCTGACAGATGGTTAAAAAGAATGTAAAGTAGAAAAACGTGTTGAAGTGCAGACTTCATGTCCCTTGCTAGTTTAATTTTAGGTAGAAAAAGTTAGGTAATGGTAAATGGTATAGATCATAGATTTTTTTTTTTTATTTATTTTTTTATCTTTTCTTTTTTATTAAATCATATCTGTGTACAATAATTCAGTCATGGGGTACAGTGTACGGGCTTCAGATACAATCAAAGATATTTTCATCAACCTGATTGTGATAACATTCAAGAGACTTTCTCA